>JAQFYM010000951.1:0-44211 GCA_034694785.1 Agrenia bidenticulata
AAGGGGAAAATATGAAATTGCATGTAATTCACGAAATTTGGAGTCGGGCTAAATGAAGTTGTACAGGGAAGTTTTTTTAAATACGGGTGCACTCTTTGAAGTGGAGTTTGGAGTAGGTTTTTTTCATCACGATGGGATACACAAGTAAAGGGTAGAATATAAAATGAAATGATTTTACTCAACAGGAACCATAGAATTCTAGGGACTAGGAGAAAAGTGAAACACCACGGGCAGTTTCTCGACATATCTGATATAGAATGAAACACTGCTCCGTGCACTGTATTTTCATAAATGGGTAAGCGTGCTTTGTGTAGATAGGATATGTAGCTTGTTCTACCGATGGAAAAACTAATCTTAAGTCCTCCAAATGTCAGGTTGTGTAGTGATAATATAATTTAGTGATTATCAAGACGATAAACTTTGAAGCTCACTTGACCTACCTCTCCCACCCTGGAAAACCATAGGCAAGCAAAGAGATGGTAACCAACAGACCATGTTTAATGCTGATGAGAGACACTCAAAAGGTGTTGTCTATTATCAGTCAACTTTCCAACTTTCGTAGCATTCTCAAGTGTTGATTGTATACCATCTGTAATAAAAGCTCTTGAACAATACTTCACGTAGATAAACACAATACATTATCACACCCCCGTACCGTAAAACATGATTCATTCTCCACATCTTCAAGTTGGTAGTAAGGGCTAGCGTGTGGCGGGCTGGATTGTTTACGTAAGATGGATGGGATAGATTGTGGATTAAATCACATTAAAAATTGGGGTCATCAGCGACTATAATAATAAATTCTGATAAGTCATAACAGCAATAAAAGCTCATTGGGGAGAATAATGATTTGATAATTATGGTCTGGAAGATGTAGTGAATCATAGAGTTATGCTTCATCTGACCTAATTTTTTTAACTTGTCTGTGGTTGAGTTTCCTAGCCAGAACGTCGCCTTTGGATGAAAAATGAGAACACCACCGTTCGTGAAGCGATAAAAACGCCTTATTATTGTCATTTTTCGTGGCTTTCTAATCCTGACATAATTGAGACAGGGGCTAAAAGGTTGGCTAAACGAAGATGCATTATTTCCTGCTTCTGCTTTTCTGTTGCATTGGATAGCGGCGGACCGAGACCATCGACCCGACCATTAACGGATGCAAATAAATGGTAGCCTTAACTTTTTGTAGTTTCTTGGTACAAACTGGATGATTAGTAGTTTGGATATGGATGTTTTTCATATAATTCTCCGTTTCGGTTAGCCATCTCCTGTCGACTCTTTAACCCTTTTTTTGGTATCATGCAGATTGGTAAAAACAAGAGCGACCCACGGCCACTTGCTCCTTTATTGTTATTGCTAGAGCAGAATTAGTTGGAATCAAAAGCCTATCGAACTATCTGCATCCGTTTGATCTATTTGTTGCGTAGGCTTACCTGCGGGGATTGAAATTGAAAAGCTACCACATGCAGAGTCTCAACGACATTGAGTTTTAATGTGGCCCCAATCAACAAATACAAAATCTGCATTTATTTCAAAGAAGCAGCACAGCAGCAGCTCCACTATTAAGAGTTTGATGGCTTGATCGATAAACAGTGGGATATTATAGGGGTGAAGAAAAACAACTTCCATGCACTTTTACTGTATTACACAAACAGGGAGAAAATGTTGGAAAGATGATGAAGAATAGATAGTGACCACTGCCAGCTATTTATCTGACATGAAACAGGCAGCTAACTAGACCCAAATTGTAAAGGCATGACAGGAAGCTCAGAAATGAGAACATATTTTTGAGACAGAAAGCTTTCAGAAAACTGAAAAGAACTTTTAAAATTAGCATGCTTTCAAAAAGCTTCCATGCATTTCTTTGGTATGTGTGAGGGTTGAGTTTTCCCTGATATTTTTTTCAAGCCAAAATGAAAAATGAAATAATGTAATTCCATTGAGAACAAACAAAACGGTTTCCATCCAAGGCTGAATGTGTGCTGCACATTCTTTGTCGCCGAGCTACCCTAACTCAAAACCCGCATTTAACTGAAAAAATCGTTTTCCATAAAAAGGGAGCATCTGAGTTTGGGCTTACCCGGATTTCTCAATGAGAACTTTTGCATAAAAGGAAATGAATCCGACGGACATAAATAAAAACTGGAAACTTCTCCAAACTCTGGCTTCCAATTCACTTGTATGCAAGTCCCCTTCCTCTGAATGTCACAGAAATGTAATACACAGATTGAAATACAGTAAAGAAAAACAGTAAAGTGTACTGAAGGTGATTTGTCAAGCATTAAAAGGCTTGTGTGTATTTTGTGATCGAGATCGACACGTGCATCTGTCGTCATTGATGATGAGATGCTGGGTCGGGGAGAAGTCTCTTAGGCTTTCAATAGAAACCTCAGTGACTTTACTAACCAATGTCATAGCCATTTTGCGTTGACAAGGCCACAAAAACAAATATTATCAGGGATAAAATTGACATAAGCAATACGAAAAATAGGGAAATCCAACCCTAAAATAAGGGAAAGCCATCCATGATGAATTTAAGGGTACATAACATTGTAAAAATAATGGGTACATATTTCTCGTCTTTACACATTATCCTGTAGAGACAGGTTAACTCAGGCTCGACTTACAAGAAGGAAGAGGCAGACTCAATTGAATCGACGTTAAGTGGCAAATACATCAATCTCATAATGAAATTGTGGAAAGCTTGGTTCACTTAGAACTTTGCTTTTGTCAAATCCACTAAACCACTATACAAGTTTTAGAGCTTGCTGCAATCACTGCAATGTTCTTGTCCTGCATGGATTGGATTGGCTTTTGGCATCAAATTTACTTTGGCATCAGACGAAGATACCCTGCTGGTAGTTCAGATTTGGTAGCAATGCCGAAGCCAACAGAGCTACACCTTATAAATAAGACTTCCATCCCAATTCCAACCCTTATGTTCCCTATTATATGATTATATATATATATATAAATAGACTAGCAGATTCTGTGGAGGAACAATCGAATTTTGTTATCAACTGGATTTGACAGGTTTAAATGTCATTCTATAATCCCCTCTCTCTGCTCCCTCACTCTTTCGTTTCTCAAATGATGAGTGGATTTGTGTGTTGCTATTGCATTTGCTGGATGTTATGGGGCTGCGTGCCTTTTTACATTTCTGGTAATTTTGAACAAGAACCCCCAAATGGTAATTAAATGGGTGAATCGGGTAAAAAAACATAACAAAAACTCTTTTCCTTTTCTACATCCCATCTACATAGTGTATAATCAGTATCTGTTACTAATAATTCACGTCCATGAAAAAAAACTCGAATGACTCACTATATCACTGATAATGGACTGGAGTTTTAATGCCCTTGTTTTTCTTTTCTCATTGGGTAGCAAAAAGTATTACATTAGGTTGAGAGTAACAAAAGCCTTATTTAAGATACAGAAATAGTATGAAAATCCCACCTTTTTTTGTTGCTATTCAACGTTCATTCCATGCTCATAAAAATGTACTAAAACGGATCAAGACACACACATACCTAGTGAACGATCCAGCAGTAAATAATGTGCTTATTGTCACTCAATGGAATGTTGAACGTCGTGACTTATCTCCACTAGGGCTACTCCTGCTCTAATGGGTGGAATAATATTGGCGAGAAACTTTCTCTAAAATTCTGTCAGTCTTTCATGTTCATGTCAAACGATATGAAAGGAATTAGTTCCCTAACGCCTGGTAATTAACTTTTCCCATAGACCAATTTAACAAAGCTAATACCTACTCAGGGGGCAATAGAAAATAAAACTGAGGTGTGCTTGATGGGCTAGCGGAAATGTAACTTGGGGAAAACTTTCCCTTTAACTTGTCTCTTTTGCATAATAGCCCCAATCACTATTTACTCTTTGTGCTACATCCTCATGCTTATTATGGAGTCTCGTACCTGGATCTAAGACTGATGATATGTTTAGCTGGGCGAGAAAGCTATAAGCTGACATACATCCTACAACAAGGTATAAAACACAAAGGGACCTAATCCATTTACTCTTTGGGAACACCCAGCAACCAACTTTAGAAACATAAGACCTCACCCGTCACGGAATCCGTCGCCTTGACTCTAGTTCCGGCGTTCCCAAAACCGTGCTAGTTTATTCTAGAAAAAGGTTCAGAGGAAGCCAGGTAGATATGTTTTTTAGGATACATACTGTCATTCTTGTAGGAGTATAGGGTATGTAGAGGTGGAAGGGATGTACCTTCACCCAGCATGAGCCCATTTGTTTGATAAACTGTTGATTTCATGAAACATGTGATGTGTGTGAGTGAGGAACATAATGTACTAAATAGTTATGCATGTCCGGACTACTTTCATCCCATTCTTTCACTCTAGTGCATTTGTCTGTGTCCATGCCCACACGTTTATGATACAAGGAGAATGCTCAATGTGTGTTACTGTACAGTTCTCTTCGATGATAATATATCTTGTCACAAGCTCGGTGGGACTAGCACAGACTCTTTGCCTTGTTGGTTTATTCCAGTTACTTTCCTTTATATATATATATGTTTGCTGTATGGATTCTCACTCGCTTTTACTTACAGTTTATATTATCCCATTTCGCAAATGTATCTGGGATTTCTATACATCCCTCCGTTTTTCTAGAGCTCTGAGCCCACCTCTAGTTTTTATTCCAGTGTCTGGAGGCGAGGATTGTATTGGTAAACTGGGGATTATTATGGAATGAAACTAAGACTGAAGAATTAATACGAGGCAGTAGCGAATAGATTCAGAATCCTATGATATTCATATACAGTAAGGAATCTCTAGTGTCTTACAGAATTGGAGAGTAGATCCAGCCCAGGTAAGTTCTCAAAGTTGACTTGGCTTGTAGTCAGTTTGTCTATTGTGAACTGTGGAAACTCTTTGCTCCGAGGATGGGGAAACCCGAAACGCGCATGAAAGGACTTAAGCTCTCTCACACTGAGTCCCCCGTATTTAGTCGGGCACAAGTTTTAGAAAACCGGTGAGTACAGGGAAGTAGTTATTCACTTGCAGTATTCAACCCGATAAAGGAACTCACACTGTCTCAGGAGTGCTAAAATAAAAGTACTTCTCTTGCTGCTTGGAGCGAATATCTTATTTCCCATTTGGCTTTCCGGATTTAATTTCTCAATGTTTAAGATCTGAATCTAAAATGGTATTGAGAGTTAAGACTTTTAAAATAAAATCTGTAGAGAAGATGTGGGGAAAATTGTAAGGAATTTTGAGACAAGTGTTTGAAAGACATTCCTAAGACAAGTCTCAAGTGTTTTGAGATAAAAGACTTTGCTCCATCACTCGTCATCCCTGTTTTGTATTCAGTTCAATATTATCTGAGCTGGCTGAAGGAACATTAAACGAGTTTAAAAAGTTGTGGAAAAGTTTGTTTTACTTTACAGTACTTGTGACTTGGTAGTTGCTGCTGTATAGCTTTGAGAAAATGACTGAAAATGTTAACTTTCCAATTCTACTACCTCTCCTGCGAAAGGGTTAGAGAGTGAAAGTGTTGGGGCTGGCATGGTGGATGGTTCAGTACAACTGTGGCCTGCTACTGTGACACTACATGCTGTAATAGTAGGTACTCATTACTTGTAATGGTAACTCCTAGTTGATATTGGCAGAAGAGACATGGACGAGTACTTTAGTTAGAAATGTTGTTCTGGTTTCCTAAAATTTTAAGTGAACTCAACTGAAAAACTAGCTCTGTTGAAAACTACAAGTGTGAAGTGTTTTTATCGGATTGTGTTCATTAGTCCCACGCCCTATTTCCTCCCTTTATCTCTGGTCATCATCCAAAATGATCATCAAGCCCATCTCTTTAATCTTCAAAGCTCTCACTTGTGCTCCAATTTATTACAAGCAAAATTTTTCGAGTGGGAAATAACTTGATTACCCAACTCGGATTTGCGCCTTTTATTAATTAGTTCCACTCTGAAGTTTTTAACAGCTTTGAATTCTTATTCAAACACTGGAAACCTACTTTCTAAATACTCGGAGATTTACTCTTGTGCTTTATAGATACCATAATAACTCTTGGGTTTATAATATTATAAATCAGCTCGACTGTTATTTACTCTAGGATTTTGGGAAAGTACACTACTCCATACTCAGTATTTGAGAATTAGAAAGTCAATTCATTTTACACTTTGGGGGCCTAGGGCAGCTCACAACACACCATCATTACATCAGTCCCATGGTTATCTACTAATACAATAGCAAAAGAACTTCCAATCGTCAGAGAAATCCATATCTGTCCACATTTTGTGACTCGTGTAATTTTGTACACACCTCCTTTGGTAGGAGTTTGCTATGCACTGCACTATACATACAAACTACAAACTGTGAACCGGGTATGTAAGTCTGAAACAGGGATATTCGTTATTACTAAATGTAACGAGAGCTATCCATCAATGTCTATAAAAATACCTTGGAAATGAGACTCCCGAGCCGGCGGGACAGAGTTTGCAATAGCACGCTTGTAAACTCTCCACATACGAAGTATCAAGACCAACTCCAACCAAGGAAAAACACGGCAAGTCTTGGGTGTAAGGAAGAAAATATTCAACAACACACTCTCGATTATCGAAGAATTCCTATTCATATCCTTGAGGGAATATAAAAGTGCTGCTATAAATTCTAAAACATATTATTGGTTGAACTTGTGTATAAAAAAAGAGCGGAGGAAGAGGCACTAACTCATCTAACATAGAAGGACCTTCTTCCACACCGGCCCAAGAAGTACATTGGGTGGCAATAGCTTCAGCATCAGCCAGAGGTGTGAACAAGATAAGACTAGAAATGTATTGAAGAGAGACTCTCTTACGAACATTTCTTTTCGGGCCTAAAGCTCCAGTATAAGATTAAAGTTCTTCTTCTTCATCTGTCTTCTTCTATGAGTTAAAGGATGGAAGCATCTGCACTCACATAACAGGATAAAATATTAGACACCCAGTTTTTGCGCCGGCAGTCCCTGGAGAAGATATGGCCTGGCCAGATCTAGAATCTAGAAGGTAGAGGAACATGACTCTTCTAAGACTATGACTCTTTTTTTCCTCTCTTCCTGGGCAGGAAATAAATTTTTAAGACGGGACAACGTGCGTACGTAAGATGTTTTATGCCATGCCAATCCCAAACCATTCGGCAGACCAATCTGTTAGCTCAATTTGACTCCCTTTTCTTTGAGGGCAAAGGGTGACCAAACCAATCCAAGCACCATCATCCTCATATACGGACCCAATAACGGCCGAGAGAACTGTCAGTAGTGGTGTGGAAAAACGAGGAAATCCAAATCTAAGAGATTGTCTTTTTTAACCCGAATAGCTCAGTTGGAGAAATTCTAGAAGGAAGATACGTGAAATAGTACATGCCAGATGAAAGCAATGTGTGACACATAACCTTACATCTCGAACGCTTCCAATGTAGATGCAACTTTCTTTATCAAATATCCCGAGGACCGGGACATGAGATAGAAAGAAAGTTCAACTAGCTCATGACTCTTGAGGGAAAAAAACTGAAGACATTGATCTCCCGTCTATGATAACAGTTTCATTTAGTCATCTCCTAGACTGGTCCCTACGGATCGCTTACATATCGATATTACAGTGTGCTGGGGTCGAAATTGGAGAAGAATGTGATCACATAAGTTTAGGATGAACATTACAACTTAATTTTGCTTAAAGTTGTCCAAAACTGCCAAGAGGATATTGGGACTGTTTTTAACTCCATAAATACCATGGGGTCTGTTCATTGATTTCTCGTTAAAAATTTACAGCCCACTACTCTCGTCAACGTACAATTAGGCCGATAACGAAAGAACTCATAAGTTATTGAAATCTATAAAAGCACTTTCGTAAAGCCCAAGCTCAGGTTAATTGCTGTTGGCAATTATACTCTGAGACACATACATACCTTCTCCAGATTGGTTATCAAGCTCAGAAGTATATAAAGACCGATTCAAAGCAACTCACGACACACCATGTCCTCCTGCTCTTGCAACAAAAGAAACTTTAAGAGAAGACGAAATGGACGAAGTCACTCCATCTTCAATACCTGGTCACGGGATAAGGACAACAGCAGTGGAGAGGAGGATGAAACGAAATCCGAAATTCCTCTCCACGCTTCGAGTAGTAATCATAATTATCAAAAATACGGGTATGGGCAAAAGGAGTTTGAAGTGCTAAATGGCTTACCTTCCTCGTCTCCCTTGAAATTGACAAAGGCCAATGATCTCGATGAGATTTCCACCACCACCACCACTCTCTCTCCTCCTTTGTTCCGTACACCATCCTGTCCTAATAATAATGCTTTCACTTTACCTCCACCTCAGATAGGAATATCTCCATCACTCCGACCTCGACTACCCACTGTAGCTCAACTAATAAGATTATTGAGCTTGATACTAAGAGTGACATGCATTAGCCATTATTACTCTAAATTGTCTTCTCTTCTTCCCCGCCCTCATCAAACGTATCTTTGTACTTCAAGTAGAACTTTGCAAGAAACAAAGACTGGATGGAAATGGAGGTCCGCTTTGTTGAGGTGGATGTCGTCCAGTGCAGGTGGTGGTGGTGGTTATGATGATGGTGGTGGAGGTAGAAGGGCTGGAGTACCATCCTCGAGTACTTGCAGCACTAGTAGTACATTTAGTAATCGTGTCAGGTGTCAAATTAGCTCAGTAAGAAGTGATTTCATCTACATAATCGTTTTTACTCTCTGCGTACTTTCACCGGCTGTCACACCCGTCATCACATCCAATGCCGTGTTGCCCATGGATGCTCCTGCCCCGAATGATAGAGTCGATGCAGGTGAGTAAAAATAAACAATTTAAAACGGATTCTGATTTCAAGTCTCTTGACGTAAAATTTAATAATCTTTGTGATAGAGAAAAAGAGAGAGAGTCAGGGACAGAGTATACATTTAATATACTGGCATTTCTTCAATCTGATCTTCATTTCCATTCAGGGGTTTTAGTTACTCCTTACCCTTCTTAAAACCTTCATCTCTCTGATGATACTTTCCCCATTGCCGTAAAAATATATTTTCATCTCGAAAATTGAAAATCGGATTACTTTTGATATCGAAGCACAACTTGAGATTCTATTTTCTCTAGTAGTCTCCTTCCTATAGGATAAAAGTAATTATAACAAGCCTTGCGCGACGTTTTGTACCATTCTTTGTAAATTACATTTCGAAATCGTCAAGTACACAGTGCATTCGTGTGTGTATCTTGTGTGTAGGAAAAAGCTACGAAACTTGTGCATTTCCCACCGGCTTATTTTTTTTAGTATTCAAAATATATGTTCTAGCCTTTCTTCTTACGAGGCCTATACGCCTCTTCATTGCGTTTCACATTTTGTATTTATATCCTATGTAATTCTCTGGGGCTTTACATTATGAAGGGAAATCAGGATCCTCCTCGAGAGGAATGACAATAGAGCCCTTCTCTCTAGTAACATTAACTTCCCATCATCATCTGTTGTCATTTTGGATAAAAATCATGAGTCATATCTACATCCACAAGTCTCTCATATTACCCAGGCAAGGGCTTCCAATGTTTCAAACTCTGCAATTTCCGAGACATGGCATCACGCTCTAAAGAATCTGATTCGGGTTTTTTCTTATGGATCGAGACTTTTCCTCTATCTAATCTATTCATGCCTCAACTTTCCCCTTCCATCCTTCATGGCTCTCGTGGTGATGTGATATAGTAGATTTCTGGATTCTGGTGCAATGTATTTTTTTATAAGCTCAAGAGGCATAGTACTTATGCATATTACATGACTAGCGTCCTCCAGTTACTCCCCACTCGTATGCATAATAACTCCAGCTTCATACGTTAAACATCTATTTAACCTCCAGAAGGAGCTCTTAGGCGAAATTGGGAATCCTTAAGTTTACCAAAACCAGTCTAGTTCATTGAACTAGATTGCTCCAACATGATCAATACCATAATCAAATAGTGTGTATGAACTTGGGCAAGCTTGCTTCGGAAACTAGGTTTGAGCAAACCAAGATTTCAAGTAGGCTGTGTACATGCAGGTATTGTAGATTTCTAGTTAACTTTTAACAAACCGTATAGTATTTCATTTTTTAGATTTTTTTAATCTTTCATGTAATTCAAAAAGTATGGAATGAAAATAAATCAAGAAAACCTGATGCGGAGTTTTTTTTTTGTTTTTTTTATATATTTTTTTTTACTTGTGTGCTGTTATACCTTATATGCAGCTCAGTAGCTCAAAAGCTAATTATATTCCAAGAGTCAACAAAAATAAAAGAAATATAGATTGGAATATGAATGCATAGAGCAGTTACTGGGTTTTCTTACTTTTTCCATATTCTAAGAGCTCCCACTAGGTTCTCAGACGTTTCTAAAGGTACTAGATTTTTGCTTAACTAGACCAAGAATACTAGTTCTGCTAGGGCGAGGCACTAGACTAATCTCGTACAAATTGGCAATGTTTAATTTTGGTTGGACTAGAAGATGTCTGGTGGGTATTGGGTGGTTGTGTAGTGATGGGGCCGGGATGAACCTGGTGATTGGAATGAAATGAGATGGCTTCTGCAATCGATTTTTTCAGTTTACCTACTTATCCAGTAAACCTACCTTGGTATTCTTTCTGCTTTCTCCACTATCATTCATGCTTATCAGATAGGCTGTACCCGTGTGTAACATAAGCCTTGCTGAATTTAACGTGGAACTTGGTACCACGGGAGAAGTTAGAACGTCTTATCATATTCAGCCCTCCACGTCCAAGGCCTCTT
Organism: Agrenia bidenticulata; assembly: GCA_034694785.1. Taxonomy (NCBI): domain Eukaryota; kingdom Metazoa; phylum Arthropoda; class Collembola; order Entomobryomorpha; family Isotomidae; genus Agrenia; species Agrenia bidenticulata. Next base: position 10,782 of record JAQFYM010000951.1, read on the forward strand.
CTCAGAACTCAATACCACCATCAGCAGCCATGAGCCATCAGGTCGTCCAAACGTGCCACAGCGTACAGAGCAACTTTAAAGGGAGTTGACATCAACTAAGGAGCTTGAGAACATGACATAAGTACCTATATATACTACGTACATACGAGTGTGTATGTAAAGGAAATATGTCTCAGGAAGTGGAGTAGAGGCTTGATGGTGATGGGATAGGAGAAAACATCCAAACTTTTTCTCTCATAAGAATTGCTCTAACTTCCTCCCATTCTTGACAGTAATAAAACAGTTTAGATTCTGAAAGACCGGATTGGGAATGAAAGTATAGAAAAAGACGGAGATAGGGAATGGGACAATGAGGAACCAAAATTGATTTTACTCCAAAAGGGAAAAAAATGCTTTGTGCAGTCGCTCCGAATTTACTCAAAGGGACTTACTTAAGCTGATGCATATTGGCGAGAATTTGGGATTCTGGATCTGTACAAGACTTAAGGCTCTCTTGATAATAAAAGCTTCCTTGTGTCTGTATTGGTTCCGTCAGAAGTTTTCCAGCTCCTACAGGTGATACGAGAAACGCAAGGAATTAAAATTTAATATTCCTCCAGCAAAATATTTTAATTCCATTTCTTTCTAAGAAGAGGCACTAATACACAATAAACATGTCTACTTTAGTACCCTCAGCCTAGCACCCATTACCAATTTTATTTCCTTCTCATTCTATTATGAACGGGATTATGGCTCTTTACTAAACCATCTGTAAAAGTAAATAGTTCCTTTGTCCCTAAAAGCTCCATGACTTTCTACTATATGCGTCCATGTCTATTAAGAAATCAAATAGTGGTCGCACAGTCCAAAATTACGGATTAGTATAGGATTATCCAAGGCTATAGGCGTATATTCGTATATGTACATAGATGTAAGTCAAAGTCATTCCTGTCAACCCAAAAGCATAAAAGTGAAAGGGAAGACAAAGAGCTACTAAGTAAGACATTGTAAGAGAACGTCATTAAGTTATAAGATATTTTTTTAAGGCCTAGCACACTCACATATAGTCAAGTCATTCTGGAGTAATTTGCATAGTAAATAATGGGAACTAATATGCACGTTCGTTTTGCAAAGGGACTTTCCTTTCCCATGTTTTATTGGGAGTCACCTACCAATTTGCAAACAGCTCTCTTTTACAACCCAAGCAAGTCTTTCGTCTCCTGAACATTATAACTTAAAACTCAGCTGGTCCTTCACTTCTCATGCACCTCCTTCCTCCGCATTTCTCCTTGTAAGACATTTACAAGAAATTCCCGAAACAAGAGATAGAGGATATATTTACATAAATGTTTATACGAAATTTATCTATAGGCGTTAAAGCACATCGTGCCTCAATAGTAACAGAGTCATTTCGCTTATCTATCATTCATGTATTCCCAGGATTCTCCTCTCTAGTCCCGTGGCTATTGTACCTGTCAGAAGTGATAGCCAAGTTATGGTACCCTCTGCGTGTAAGGATTTGTACAAGGGACTGGAGATCGACCCTTTTAATAGCTTGTAGTAGAGTTGTATGTGTTTGATAGTGGTGAGACATGGAGAGCGATGGATGATAATTATCTGCACGTGTGATGGTCTCAAAAAAGTGGAGATAATGAAGTTCTTGACAAAAGTCTATTTATCTGTGAATTATGAATACTTGAACTGACAAGTGGTGGATGTATGGGAGGCTTCTTCAGGCGGTTTTGGATGCTACTTGTAAAGAAAATTAAAAAGGCCGTCGGAGTATTTGGCAGTGATCGTGGGGCTGCAAGTTACAATTAGAAATACATGAATGCCAACAGCTGCTCCCCAGCGAGCATTCCGGAACACCTTTAGACTACACGTACTTGAATTTTATGATATGCGGAACCCTGCGTGCATTCGGTCTGGCTTGACTGGGCTGACTTTATTAAGCCGAATAGGAAAGGTAATTTCAGAGGATATTAAAAATTCATTGGATTTTCTTTTCATCGAGATAAGCTCGTCATAATTCATAGCCATATGATAGCCTGGCCTTTTATATGTTGAGAGAAAAACTTGATAAATGAAACTTGTTACGCTGGTTATTTCCCTTGATGAAATGTGCATGAGATTAAAAGGTCACATTGTTGAGTTCTAGCGTTGCCTTCGGTGTCTGTGAAGTTCATAGCAAAACTCGACGGAAGGCTCAGGGATTGTTGCGGGCAGACATTCAGATCACTCAACTATAGTAAACATTATTATTATTCAGGGAGTAGTTTGCCTGCCGGTAGAATCCGATTTCTATTGTAAGTGATATTCTTATACCATCATTAAGTAGTCAGTACATTATTTAGTAATACGTCCAGTTAGCATAAGGTCACGAAATGTAGTAATTTCTAACCTTTTTGTGTTACTACAATTTTAAACAGCGACGCATTAGTATTGTTAACACTAATCTCTGCCCAGTAAATGATCAAATAATATACAAAGCTTGATATTTAGATAGCTGGAAAGACCGCAATGAATTAAAACTAGAGATCCATAATCAGAGAAGATCAAGATGGCATTAGAAATTTTTGGCATATTTAAAGTCATTGAAATTGATACCAATACGATTACATAGGATTTGATTCAGATAATAATAGAATAAGGGTAAGGTAAGGAAGGAAATACAATGAAATAGACTCTGACAGGATATGTTGATTCTAATCTTTATATTTATCCAGAATTTTCCATGAGTAATTCAGTGTTGTCGAATGACAAACTCATAAAAAGCAAAGAGAAAAGCAAGTTAAAAATAAAATATAGCAAATGAAAAATAACTCCTTAGAATCCATACGCAGTAAAAGCCAGATCTAATTCGGACGGCAGCCTGTAAATATTAATTGTGGCAAAATCCCAAGTAGTGCATACATTATACATTAGGGAGCTAAATTGCAAAAGCGACCTTATACTATCTAGAGTTATTGGATTTTTATTTCTTTTCCTCCAGCACTCACTGAACTAATCTAAAATAGACGATCTCAAACTAAAGCCCTAAAATTCCTAATCCTCGAGGATGTACGAGCTATAAAGCAAGCTGGGAGAGTCATAATGGAATGAAACTCATAACAAACTCGTACCTTTCAAAGACCAGCCCTCATGTTTAAGAAATGACATGGAAGCGTGTTCTCCAGAGTTCCCCAGAAATATTCATGATTCACTCAGCCGCTCGATCATAATCAGTAGAACATGGAGACAAGACGTGACATAAAATAGACACACGGGAAGAAATAAACAACTGACTCCCTACCTATAATTTATGCACATCATAAAAGCCTGAGAGGATCTCTGTGTCATCCGTCTCCGACTGGAACTCCACACACAGTTCAGTTACCCTCATTATACACTCGTGAACTACAGACTCCAGCACATTAGATTAGATTAACATGATACGAGGAATCTAGTTAGGTTGCACAAGACTAGACTATTTGAACATTACACAAACTATTCAGCCATCCAAATATTAAAGCATAAAGACAACAGAGAGGAAAACGATGACGTATGGGTCCTCATCGTAAAGTAGAATTCCGAGGAAATTTACACTGCTTGTTTCGCTATGCAGACTTTCGAAGCTACACACAATCCTACCCTATCTTCCTGTACATGTACTTCTAAAATATGCATGATAAATTTTATATGCACCAACTCAGCCTGTAGAGTAAACAGAGGACAAGGAAGAAGAGAAAACAGGGACTACCAAGGCTGAGCAGGTGGCCAAGATAAATTTACAGTTTGTGCAATATGTAAAAAAAAAGACAATTTATTCTCAAAGGAGAAAGTTGTTGGAGAAAGTGGGCTAAACTGCTTCCATGAACTCAAACTTAGTGCCACTTTCTACAAGACAAGGTAAAAGGGAATGGCCCTTCATTATACACACACGACAGCCAACATTAGCAGTAGGAGTACCATACCTTGGCTATCAGTTCCAGACGAAGAACGTAGTAAATACATATTGGCATAAATGTCTGTAAATATAAATAACCTCGCGACTACTGCTTGGGAATTGCTGAGAGTGATACAGGATAAATCTCATGGCGTTTAGGATGCAATACTCCACACTCGAGTATTCTGCATGTAAGAAAGCGGGCTGGAAGTTGGAAGTAAGCTGGCTAGAGTGAAAAGGGAACAGGGCAAATGTTGAATGTTAAGTGTCAAGGATATCGAATAACAGATCTGTGTATGTAGAGTTGTAAAGCCCATTTTATATTATTTATTCTCACATGGCAAAGTGATTTACCTTCCGTGTTTCGAATAAGTCTCCTCTCTGTTCAAAAGAAATTCCCTTCCTGATTTATTGCTCTGCTACTTGTGTCAACCTCTGGGTTTGATAGTGTCGCTTATGACTTGGCGAAAATATCCTCTCTCTCTCGTCTCCTGTTCATTCGTCTTGGCCTGGGCTGATTATGGAGGGGAATTTATCCCGTATCGTAATTCTTGGTGCCACTACTGCCACTATACATGACATGCATCTTTTAGGATGTCACAAGGCCTAGCAGCTAATGCATGATGTATTGTGTCTGAAAGTGGAAATTGGATGTACCGTGAAACTGTTACACACTCAACTAGGCCGACAATATCTTTCCTGAAGGGAACCGCTGAGGTTTACGATTGTGAGAATATTCCTTTGAGTTTTGAGATTGTGACCATCTATATGTATTATGGACTATGTATAGAAGTCACTGCACTGTGTCGCACGGTGCAGAAATGTTACGCAGTGTGTACAAGCAGGTATATGCTTTATGTTGTTTCAGAAATCTAGTTGGTAGGCATAGTTAAGGACCGACTGTGATGTAGTAGCACATCCTGCTGAGAAGAAAGAGCCAACATTTTAAATTCTGAATGAAAACCTCCATGAAGTCTATTGTCATGACATGTCATTTCATTTTTACTTTTGCCTTCTGCCACTTCGCATTACTCTGCATTAGTCTCAGTCTCACATTCATGTACTGTTCATGATGTCATTAGACTATACACTTTCTGTCTTTCACATTTCCCAAAGCCTCTGCCTCCATTTCCTTTCCCCCATGGTGAAAGCAGGTACTAGAGTAGAGACAGGAATACTATGGCACGAATCACGATACATCTAGCTGCAATAAGCCATGGCTTCTGGAGAAACTTCCCCCCGTAATGGATAGTGCTACTATGTATGAGTGTGTTACCTTTTAGCTCGTGAGTTATGTTGAGTAGTACAAGATCTACAGGGTGGTATACTAATAACGAGAAGGGAGTCTGGTACAGTACACGATGCAGCAAGCAGAGGCAATTCACGCAAACTGCTGAACAGCCCAAGGTTATGAGTTTGGTTTACTAAAACTACCATTACCAAGATAGATTCATACGTTCATGGTACTAGTAGTATGAACATATGATTACACTTCATGTGTACGGGACATTCATATTCCAAGTCCTTTTTCCTCCCTTCGTGTGTTCTATTTCCACGTTTTCCTTTAGTGATTTTCCCTCCCGAATCAACCAAGGTGCTTTGGTCTAAATTCGGTATTTTGTATTCAGTCTCTGCTGTGCCCAGTCGACCCAACGTCTAACCCTGCCTACCTCTAGCCTTGGTCTTATGGACTTATGAAACTATGGAGATGAAGGCATTAGAATGGCCTTTCACCCTCAACTCCCCGCTATATCTTAATACCATGCTTGTACAGCCAACTGGGTTATCCAATATTATAGACCTTCAAAGAAGGTTATGGATATAATAGTCTTAAGTATTAAGCTATAAATAATAAAAAAACATTTATAAACCATTGTAATAGCAAAAAAGTTTTATAAAGGCATTCCAGTTTCCCAATATCTGTCCTACATTTGACCTGGAACAAGATTCCCTATTTTAATCCTCTCAACTACTCTCAAGGACTGCGAATGATGCAATTCTTCTAAAATAAATTACGTGCATGCTCTTGAAATTGCAGAGTTTTATTTTTAGATAACATGTTATGTTATGACAGTAGACCATGATTCCATTCCACACATTACTTCACAACTTCACAATGAATCTCTTGATACATTTAACACTATATAACAACACATTCAGGTGGTTTAGAAATCAGATTATTCCTAAATCTACACAATTCCCATCATCAAAAGAATGGCGAACTTCCAGACAGACGCTCCCATTACTACAATGTCTAGCCCAACAATGGGGAAAGTATATAGTTGTTGCGTGGGATAAAAAATATGAGCTTGTATTGAATTCTCGAATTCTTGTAATGATGCTACGCTCTTTCTATTGGGTATGTGGTCATGATACTCGTAGAATACGAAACATTTCCAGTCCCTTAATGTCAAACTGAAGAGTAGATCATGCACCACAAACTAGGTGTATTCATCCACTTAAAAGAGATTATATAGCGGATTGAAAATATTTCTACCTGCCAGACCTCGATGCCAAAGCCGACCAATTTCCTCTGCCCCTCTAGTTCTCTCTACCTCAGAGGCTGTGAACGCTTCTTCTGCTCAGAAGACCATGATTGTGAAAGAAGGAAAGTGGATCTATTATTTGAAAAGCCCAAAGCCAAGCTAGAGTCTAAATTCCTTTCTTGTTTAGAATAATGGAACCATTTTGCTTTCACTTTGATCTATGAACACCTTGTTATTATTCATTTTTCTTCTCTCAACCACACTCACTGCATGTCTGCGTGGTGTACAGTGTGTTTATAAATGACATACAATCGGGGAAGGGGTACTTGGCAGAAATCGAATGAGACTAAAGGAAATAAGGGCGCACAGCGGGACTACTAAATAGGAGAAACTCCGAGAGCGTATAGAGCATAGAGAAAAAGAACGTAATAATGACTGATCAAAAGAAGGGCTCCTTTGTGGTTTCGTTTTGGAGGAGCCTTCCCTTGTCTAATTAGAAATCTTCGTTGCTGTCATCATTATTTTATCATGGCTGATGCCTTTACTTACGTATCCATCTATCATTATCTCTCTTTAGAGTAAACTCCTTCTAATTTGAAGTCTCACCGCGTGCTTTTCCCACTAACCGTGAAATTCTTTGAACTCCTCGCATACATGGACCCGTGCACTGCATAGCAGCACATGCAACATACAATAATCTCGAATTTCTCCAAACCCTCTTGTATTGGTAATTTAAGGTAAGGCTTTATGCTGGGATGGGCACGGAAATCAGAGATAAACTGCATCATGTCGGATAGATGCTAAATGCTGATGGAGAAAGCTCTCAGTGTAAAGGGAAGGCAGACGTTAGTGTGTATATTAGATTTGGGTCGGAGGGAGGGGTAAAGAAGATTGAAGTTTTTGATAAGGCTCCTCACCTTTTTAAATAATAGCATTAGGCTCCAATGAAAAAAAGTAAATGAGGGCTCTTTGGCCAATCTTTATTGAAAATCAGTCTATCTCCAATGGCTCCCCTTTTCTTTCAAGTGATCTTCCCCCATTGGAAAGAAGTTTAGAAACTGCTGATTCGGTCAACATAAAACCTCAATTTCAGACTTCTGCTCATGAAAGAGAGAGAACTTTGAGACTTGGAAACTAAACGTAGATGTATGTGCTCCCTTTCTTAAACTCGGATCTTGAACACACAGCTCGACTAGATGACCCAGAGTACATCAAACGAATGACCATCCGCTCTCATCTCGTCTATGTTCTCTGTTGGTTCAACCTCGCGACCCAGCCCAATCCAATCTTATGTGAAGAGCAGTGGTAGAAAGATCTAGTTGGCCTTATCAACTTAGTCTAACTCTTAAAGCACTTTCCTTAGATGTATTATAATATTTTACATTTAGCTGTTTAATCTTACATACCCCGTCAGATGGACTAGCGTAGAGTTATGTTGATCAATCCTTGGTCGAAATTCATTCCAAGTTTGTTGTTCCTCGAGGAGAAAACGGCTTTGAAAAACTTTTCCAAAGAAGTCAACAATATCTCAAGACAATCCCTACTTTAGTTTATTGGGGCTTTGTGAGTTGTGATGCAGTAGAATTAGAAGGAATTGTTCAATTTCATCCCCTTAGTGTTCATTTCCGTAGAACTGCAGTCATTTTCTAGGAACTTATTTTACTTTTGAACTTGGAATATGAGAAAGATGAATAGGCTTTAAGCAGAATTTACAAGATAAGACCAACTAAATCATGTATATGAATATGCTTGTTAGATTTTCAGAGCTTTTGTATGGTACTTCTCCTAAACTGACATTTATTTGATCTAATTTTAAGTTTCTCTTCCTTAAAATTATTATTCTTGGCCAACTTAACTTACATGATAGACATGTGGCTGTGTATTATGGTGAATACTGGTGTATCGACTTAGTGGACTGTATTTTATGAACTTGCTATTCTAAAATTACCAATTGCCTTTCACTGAGAAAGCTTGGTTGTAAAGAAAGCAATAAGCAGGTTCGACAGAAAGCTTTAGAAGCTACAATAGCAATATTATTTTATTAAATAATATAGAACAAAATTAAATAGTTGTAAGCTATAAAAATGTCGTGTCATTCTTGCACGCCTTCCAAGCTAACACTTAACTGCCAATTACAAATTGGTCTTGATGTTGACTAGAATTTAGAATTTAGAAGCTTAAATCGCCGGCCGATACCTATTATCCGCAGTGGTGGAATTCAATTTGACTTTTAACAATCGGTGTGGCAAGGATAAAGCAATTGCCTCATAACTCTCCGTTGACGAAGGTCTAATAATAATATTTTAAAATACCGTCATAGATAAGATCCAATTCTCTCCACTCTGAAATCCACTTTTGCCTACTATTTTGCATAAGCGTGAATTTGATTATTTCTCACACAGGAGGTTGTCTGTTATTAATTTCTAACCGGGTGAAAGTTCTTAACTATTTTACTCCATGATATTAGAAGAACACGACCAAAGAGCGAACATTACCGTCTCACATTACCACGTCGTTCGTTAGCAAAGTTGGCCGGAATCATATTCTGCTGGCACGGTGCTACATACATCTTTATACTTGCAAGTGTTCTTGTATATGCAACCCTTAAGTAAGGAAGATATAATTATGTCTGTATATACAATAGCTGCTACAGAACTTGGAGAGCCAAAAGGCACTTCCAGCTCTACCCGTGTTATGTAAAGAATCTAGCATGGGGGCTCCATTGACCTAGTCATTCTTTGAGATTGCATGCCCATCCAAAGGCACAAGTTAGTCCTATGTATCACACCTATTCCACAGTGACTATTCTCATTATTAGTAAATGAAAAGAGAACGAGGAGGACAAAGTTTAGAAAGGGCTAAGGCTGTAGATTTCCTTGTCAAGTTTGGGCTTATCGTATGACCTGGGGATATTTAACTACTCCTATAGTATGAGATAAAATCATCCCCATGCGGCGAAGCCGTGATATTACTTTGTCCATGTCAGACATGTATATTTCTAGAAAATATGTCCCTACTTTTATTTTCATTACTCTCTCTACACTCATAAGCTAAAATTTCGAATCGATACGGCTCGGATGATAAAATAGTACAGAGTTCTATATAGTTTCATGTCATTTCATTTGTTTAATATTTGCAAAGTCAAATACAGAACACACCTCCACAAGTTCAACGTACTCAGTTCTATCAATTCAAGAATTTCAGACCGGCTTAGGCTGAAGAGATTCAGTCTCTACATCTGTAGGATATGAGCCCTGCCGTTGAGCATACATGCTGTCAATACTTTCAATTTAGCAGATCCCAATTCAGCGGAATTGGAAATCGCAAAAGGTTTCATCAACATACCCCAAGGCAAGGTGTATATTTTCTTAGAATACTTAATCCCTGGGAGGTAGGTGTAGTTGCTAAGGATGTTACAGATAGACGGTGGAGGAAGGAAATTAAATGAGGGCAGAAAACCTAACTCGACTCTTCTCACATCAAACTTTCTCCATCTTCACTCCAGTCTTGTGTGTATGAACGGTTCTAATTATAAATCTACTCTCAAGGGTATTCACTAGTTTCAGAGGATTGAGAAAGTCCTCACTACGCGGATTGAAGAGGAATTGAATCCCCGTCTTTCAATGTTTGTCTATTTCAACACTTGAAACTCGAGAAATTAGATAGATTTTCTGAAATTCTGAGAGTCTATAACTTGAAAGAAGATTTGCTTCCAACTTCTCTCGAGTAATAATATCAGAACTCAATGAATACAATTAAAAAGCTGATCTGGGAACATCCATTTTCCCGCAGTTAGTTTGTTAGCTTAATGCAGTAGTTTATAGTAGCCTAGCTGTATTCAGTCGGGGAGTAGTAACAGTAAATGCTCTGGGTTGTTTCATCGATCTCTCTAGGAGAAATGCTATACTCCGTTTCTGACCGCGGTCTCCACGTGTACTTTATAATTTCTTAATAAACTCGGATAAATAAATCATCAGCTATACGCATTACAAAGTCTTTACGAGTGGTGTACGCACAAAGTATACATAGCCTGACAAATTTCAAGATGATTGGACTACAAATGCACTAGTATTCCTTATAGCATTTAGACGTTGTGCAATATCCTCTTGTACACTTGTGTATTTGTGACTTGTAATTTATTTCATTCAACCACAGGCCCTCATGGTACGATTCTGATGTTTGACTTTGCTTAGTTTGTCTTGTTGCGATGCAGAAATGAAGAAACTGTCATAACTGAAAATAAATAATTCCTAATCTATTAAAACTTCACTTTGAAAGTTCAAAGCCATCCAAACTGTCGAATATGTTAGTATAAGTGTATCCTCGGTGAAGTTTATTATGGCCACTTGTAGGATGAAACTTGGCCACGAACAGCTCTAAAAACCTACATGGGGTCAAAAAAAATACGAAATTGATTTTTTTAAACTTCACCAAGAATGAACTGATAAGTGGCCTCATATCATCACGGTCCTAGCTACATCTAATATGGACTCAGTTAAACAGTTCATATAATAAATTACGTTATATGTTTCTATATACGAAAATATCTAATAACAATATTGTAGCGCAATGAATATAAGTTTAAAATTCTCAGAGAGAAGAGAATAAAAAGTAAGGCTATTTTTATCAGGCTGTTTAAAAATTCCTAATTCAAATTGGATATTGCCATGCTGCATTACTAGGTTGTATATTGTACCCCATAATGTGAAGCAGAAGCACGAATGTCATGTCTGTCGGCACTTGTACTCTTCATATTAGCCACACACTCAAATGCATGTACATACTAAAGGGTTGACTGACCTTTCACCAGTATAGAAGATAGTGGAATATGACAAGTAACAAGTCACCCTTTTATATAATTTAATGGATTCAACAATGACTAGGAAATGTGGTGTTGCAAACGTTCAAACATCAAAGGATGAGGGAGAAAGCTTTTTGAAGAGAATCCTCCGTCGACTACACAAAGCCCTGCACGGGGGCTGTTTTATAATATAATAATGAAAATAGTACAGACAACACGTAGGTCTAGGTAGAAGCAGATATCTCGATTAGAATCGGGTTTCCTTTGCATGAGAGAATCAGATATTGAGTGTCTGGCTCTATGAGAGTTCAATTATCGAATACATTCCACTAAGCCTACTTTCTCCTCTCTTAAGCGTTTCAGCCCAAGAAAGACATTTCCATGCTTTATTCCTAGATCTTGCGGATATGGATAGGAAATTCGGAATCGATACTTGAGGATATATGCTATCAAGGAACGGAGCCGTTACATTGTTTGATGTGATCAAATCTTCCAGAAAATCCTAGGAGAATTGCCTAGGCAGCTTGGGCATCATAAAACATAAGGCATGTTGGAGGAGTGAATGTGGAGACAAAAAGTTTCTTCCTTGATCCTTTTAGAAAGAAGGGCTATTTGTGTCCTTGTGTTTTGTTGCCGTGTGCTATGACTTGTTTTTGTGAGAAAAAAATTCGGGGAATGATCAACCAAATGTGGATGAAAGATAGATAAGATAAGATCAGGTAAAACCTTTTTTTCTGGGCATTTTTTTTAGTGAATGTTAGCTATCCCAGTATTCAAGCAGCATCTTATGGTATTTTCTTAATTCATATTAAACATGCCTGAACTTCGTTCTTGCACAACTAAACTCAGAGCTTATAAAAACAAGGATGGACTGTATTTACATGCGTGTTTTGCTTGGGAGTAAAGAATACGCACATTTTGAGCACCATGTCGTTTGTACGTGTACTTTTCTTTTATTCTCAACATCGTAGAATGCATGGGAATGCAATCTGATGCAAATGCAAAAACTTTTCCTGTTCTTCCGGGGCTATTGTTTTGTATGTAGTTGGGGTGATGGGAAGACTGCCATGGCTGTTGTGCAAGTTAAGAAAAAAAGTTTTAGTTGCAGGCAAGAATAAGCTTTGGTGACGATGTGTAAGGATGGCTAAGGGATGGTGTGCTTACTTATCATTATTCGTTTGCATGATTTTCAACCTTATCAAGACTGGGCTGCGGTTTTTAATGACGTTGTCTTTGCTTTGAGGAAGAAAAACTTTTTGAATAGAAATGGAATTTCTAAACTAATCACTCTCTTTCAAGGTGCAAACTTGGACGATCTGTGCGCTGTGTGGTGAAAGAAATTGTGTCTTTGTTGAAAAACTCTTGATAGGCAAACTGACTTGAAAACTTGCAGATTTAGTAACAGTTTTTTTGTAACGAGTCTAAATTCGATTTTGACTTTGGCATAGTTCTTGAGGTTCCAAATTTCATTTTGATCGATTCAAAACCTCATTATCCATTGTAATATGTCACATTCAGTTGAATACTTGGAATTGGTTTCAGCAAAAATATTTGTAATCTACATTGAATCTAATTTGTAACTAGAATTTATCGATTACACATGTATACATCTAGTTTCTATACTATGGTTTCTTATGCAAATTATCCAATACATGAAAGGATAGCTTATTCCCAAGAAGCTTGTGTGCTAAGTGAATAATGAATATAAAAAAATAAGCAGCGGCAACGATTCTGCTCTTTCTGTTAATGGTCCGTGAAAAATAATTTCTTAGAAAATATCTTAATCGAAATCTTTTAGAAATATTTATGCCTGTCCTCGAAAACAACACTTAAATAATAAGGGTATACACTAGAATGATAAATACTGCATATACACTATAATAATAGGCTCGCTTGAATTGGGTTTCCCTTGCTTCATTGTAGTTGATACAACAACTCATTATTTAACAGAAAGAACGCACATAGTTATTGCCAAAATAAAATTTTATTCCGTCCGCCAAATCAGATAACATGGCTTGTGTATCGCCACAAAAATTCGCCTTGTCAACAAGATTGTTGATGACAGCAAATATGGCACAACTTCATTGAGACCCAATTTCTTTTGCTGGTTAAAATTTTGAATTGTGATAAAGTAGCACAAACAAGTTTATTATATAATTGATAAGACATTTCTTTCATGATTGGCAAAGCCCACCTTATACTTTCTTCACAGCAGCACATTTTAAAAGTACAAAATCTCCAATATAAATAGATTTTTAGTATTCCTTCTCCCCAGTAACAATTACAGAGGAAATTGGAAGGAAATTCAGCTGACTCGTGATAAAAAAAGACGTTGAGTTCGTTTCTCTAATATTAGATTACGCTTAATTCAAAAGGTTGAGACGACTAGGTCCCTTACCTAAAACTTTCCCCACTGATTAGAATTCAAAATTAGAGAAGCGTTTACAATTACGACGGATTTCTTCATCTCCAGTCCTTCTCAACTTCCATCTCCCTTCGCAACAACATCACCCTTTATACCTTTCCAAGTTTTGAATACTTATGCAGTTGGAGCGGGTATAAAGAAGTTCTTAATTTGGATTTAGCATTGAACTTTCTTTCTCAAAGCTCCCACCCCCAAAAAAGAGTCAATATCGAGTGTACAGTACAGACATTTGTCTCTGGTGGATTTCTTTCGCTTCAGTTGTATTTCAAGACAAAAGAGACGACCCTCTCCCCAGATATTCAGAGTATATAACTCCTTGGTTGAAATTTGACAGGAGGTTTTGGAGCAGAAAAAGAGAATGGAAATTCCAGTCAGTCAGTATCGCCTTTCAGCAGTCATCGTTTTCCACCACCTACTCGTGGTCAATTCACTTTCTATGAACCTTTTGTTAAGGAGAGAGAGAGTTTCTGCTCGAGGTAAGAGTATAAGACAATATTAAGGTATCTCTGAGCAGACAAAGGTGCATTAGAAGGTTTGTGGCGGAAAAGGATAACGTATAGATAAAATAAGACAAGGAGATCCGCTCGATAGTTGGGGAGACATTTGGAGAGAAAAAAATACACGGTGAGATAGAGAGAGCGAGTATAAAAGTAAAGGAACTTGACACTACGGGAGGATGTAAATAAAAGGATGGAAAGGTGGCTTAGGGAAGACCTTAAGAAGACGAAAGAAGTAAATCAAACCGAGGACATTGGTAGGTAGTTTTAGAAGGTAGGCAGGCTGCTGGTGGTGGTGGTGGATCCACGAGGACTTTCCTTCAACAAAAACTTGGAGAGAGAGAGAAGAACTCGGTGTATTGTGGTTTAAGACACTCTGTCGGCATTTTCCCACTCCAACACTACTTCACACTTTTCTCTCCAAAGGTTTACAGGGGATTCCTTTATAGGTGCTACTACGTACATACTCAACTTATTTCCCTCTCTCAACATAGATACATACATGTCCGATCCAAAAAAGAAGCCGAGGGAAGCATGGAAGACTAACTACAGAGCATATCGTTGGCAGTAGTAGGTGGTTTAAGTTTCGAAAGTCCAGTCAAGGATGGAGTGAAAAATAGAAAACGCATCAATAACGAAGGAAGTTGGAACTGTGAAATTCCCAGAGGTTTGGTCACTCTCTACTCGCTACTTTATTTGATCCTACTGAAGTCCGGTGGTGCAATGGGAGCGTATGTGAAGAAAAATACAAATAGACCTCTTTCTCACTGGAGTTATCGAGCTCAAAGCCTGGTGACTATTTTACGAGGGTGGAGAGCTGTCTAGGATTCTACGGATCGAGTCTCTGGAGAAACACAATTTTAAATGTTCAAACTATTTCTAACCCTGTTAGGATCCATAGGAGCGATTATTTAGTTATAGTACGAGTGAAATTATATAAGTTAACATGTTCCAGATCTGTTTAGGAAATTTACAGATGGAAGTTAGAAAAAATGGAGGAAGATAAAGGGTTAATCGATTTTGGAGATAAAGTCCCTCAGATTTGAAGGAGTGAGACAACTACTTGAGATTAGAGCAATATGTTGTTTGAGATAAATTTACAGCTTGCCCCAAATCATGCTACTCGTTTAGCCTACGTACATAGGACGGCTAAATGTGTGTCTCTACTCTCTCAACCTTGAGAGTCGTGAACAGTATGTTCTGTAGACCAAGTCAGGTTTTTTTTCATCAGGACGGAAGAAGAGTCGAATGAAGAAAAAGAATAACGACAAAGTCAGCGGAGATTTTATTGTCGAAAGGTCTCAATGTATTCACATCACATCTGGATTGGACACAAAATCTGGAGGCCCTTTTCCCTCTCAATTGACTGATTTCACCCTGATCTAAAAATGCAATGGGAGGAAAAATACATGATCCAAGCTGACTATTGACTCTTAAAGGAGGGACAAGACCAAAGATGTTATTTTATCCACGATTCCTATCCCATCAACCTGGATCAGGCCTTTTCTTTTTTTCCAAATCAACAAGAAATCTCTGTCATAGATTTTCAATGTCGCCGTCTGTCTACTCCCTTCTCCGGGTGTCCTCTCGTATTGTAGCTTGTCGATTGTACATCCGCCTACGTTAAGGGGTATATAAATATTCGCATTGAGAATTCAGTCTTGAGATCCAAGAATATCTCAACGACTAAGCCTCATATGCATACATATAAGTTCTGGTAGGTTCAAAGTGTGGATTGTCGTAGAAGAGGTGGTGAATTCTTTTCTTCTCAACATGTTAGTGCTGGCTTTCACCAGACTTGTCCAAACAGTGGGAAGGTGCTTTATTCATTCATACATATAGACAATGCAATGGGTTGAACATGTCAGGTCGCACCGGTATTGGTTAGCATTTTTCGTATGATTTCCAAGTCCAAGATATTCTCCTTTACACTTACAATCACTATTGGGACATTTGGGAGCCCACATCAATTCAGTATGGTTCATTCGAGGTTGGACTCGTGATAGTCCTTGTGGAAATTCTGGATCTTTTATATAACTCTCATTTATCCTATTTCCCAACCGGATTGCAGCGTATCTATCTCGTTGACATTCTGCTTCTCTCTACTTCCCAATCCTGAATGTCTTTCATTTTTCTTGGGTGAAAGTGTGCTTTATTCTATATTACACAGCTGGGAAAAGGATACATTAGATGCTTGATTTATTCAAGATAATTTGACTTTTTGTCTCACCTGTACTATTACCAATAAATGGAGGGACTGACACTTTTTTTCTCTTGTGTTGGAGATAAACCTTATCGTATGGACGATTTTATCTTTCTCTACCTCAAATATGCATTTAAGTCCGTGAAAGTCTTTCCATTCCTATGTAGTGTTTTTCTATGAGTTTCCTTGAGCAGATATTAAACATCTTGAACGGTGGGTAGAATTTTTTGTGCACGAATAATAAAATATGAATTAACTAGATAACATTGATATTTTTTATCAACAAATATTAATTTCAACTTTGAATCTGAATGCATTCAGTTTCAAAGTTGTCCGTGTCGTGTACAGAACGATAAAAGCTAGTTTTTTTTTAATCAAAAATCTATCTGTCTGACTATCTGTTCAGAAATTTTTGTTGCATGCACTCCATGCAGCCTGAATTTTATACTGCTACGAGTAAGACATTAAAATAAGCCATTTTGATTTGAAGATATTTATTGCCCAGCATAAAAAGCGTCATGTGTGTTATTCAGTCACAGTAAGTCATGCTAACGGATTAAAACCTCCCGAATTTTTGAAGGGCCGAAAAAAATGATATATATTTATTTCTCCAAGTCAGTTGCATACTCGCTCAATAGCTTATAAAAAAGGTAGAACGGTTTTAAGGAAATGGGAAAAACCTTAGTCTTGCATGGATTTCACTTGCAGGGGCTCGTATAGCAAGAACTGAGGAAGGACATGAGGGTTCTCAAATGAGAAAAGAAAAGAGGGATGCGACTGTGAACGATCATCATAAATTTTTTAATACTTCAATAATGTTCAGGATCAGTGGGGCTATTTGGGGCTTCTCTCAAGTCTCATAAAATCATGTGTGACACGAAACGATGTGTCCTATGCAATCCGCCCTTTCCCCTCTCCAAGTCTTTTCCAGATAGCCAGTTGTGATGAGGTATTATCTCGGAAAGGAAACCGGGCACACATTAAATGTTCTCCAAATTACCACTTGATTCAGGTCATGGCAACTTGCCATTGATCCTAGTGTGTGATATTGGAGTTCTGAAATGGCTGATCTAATGAAGATCACATCATCATAAGGCTTTTGATACTCAGGGTTTCTTCCGCTCGATTTCCTGAGGGCAGGGACCATCGGGGCCGAAAATCTGTTTTGTATTAATGTCTTCCTCACGGTCAATGGGATATCCAATTTCTATTTAGCTCTCAGCCTCTCCCACCAAACAGATATCAACTTTCTCCATTTAGATTACTTCAAATTTAAAGCCACCCAATTAAATGCCGATACTTGTACTTGCCTCTCGAACTTGGATTTGGATGAAAGTTGGATCTTGTTGCGTTGTTGAATTGGAATGTCTTTGTGAATCATGGTTAGTTGAATAAGATTTTCCATGAAATACTACTCGCTATAAAAAGAAGAATATTAATAATAAAATCCATGAAAACATATCCTTTTATAGATAACAAAAGCCATTCGTTTATAATAATTGATGTCAAAAAACACAGCTTAAAAACACCCTAAAAATGCTTAACAACTACTTCGGGCTAGTGCCCAAAAAAAGCTTGGGCCAGCTCAAAGCCAACATTTCACCAATAACACATGGAAACAAATATAAAATAAAGATCCAGTTCCTCAAGGTCCATGTTTGAAGCTTGAGGGATTTCTCCTGGGAAATGGAAAAAGCACTCAACCATCTTAGGCATCTGGATTTCATTCATTTCGGAGAAATGAAAACTATTATCCACATTTACATCAATCAGAAGCTTTGGTAATGCGTATAAAGCTGCGAGTGTATTATTTATACTCATATCCTAAATTCAAACCATTATTTGTACCATCAAAGGGGACCGTGCTTGTTGAACCTAAATGTAAAGATTTTCAGTCGGTTAGTACTAGAGTTTGAATGTGGGAGGGCTAAGGGCTCATGTGGCATAATTCCTTTTATTGGTGAATGGTGATCCCAATTCCAAGGCCGAGAAAAACTGAAGGAACCTACTAGAAGCTAGCAATGTTAGCTTTAGTAACTTTACAATTGCAGTAGATAAATTCTACAGTGTAGTACAGAAAGTCCGTAGACAGACATTTTAGTTGCTAGACCTGTAGTCCAGTAATGGAGAAGTTAGATCCAATTTTTTCTCCTTTTTATGGCTCCGATCTCTTCTGTAATCTCAAGTAGGTAGAAAAGATATCCCTTATCGCTCCCTCGTTCTTCTTTATAAGGCACTAGAGTCCTCGAGAAAGATTTTTATTTCTCTGATTCTATTTAATGAGGTTAGTGTATGTGTGGTTCTTTATGTCTTAAACGGAAAGTAGAAGCAGGTTGTTTTGACTGTGGACTTTCTCCTCTATCTTCCGTACTGTAATTTAATGGAGACCTAAAGTTATCAAGGATCAGAGAAAGGCTATGTATCTGCAAACGAGGTTGGTGGGAGGTCTGTACAAAGGGTGTGTAGAAATTAGTGGGACAAATTTCAAGATAGAATGAGCTGGTAAATCTTCTGGATAATCTCCAGCTAGGAATAGCCCACTTACCTCTGAGGTGGGGTTAATTTTAAGTTATTTTGTACTTTGTGACTGTAATTGCCATAAATTAGACAGAGTTTGTAACATAATTCTTGCCCTCTTTGCACTAGGGAATTTCTATTGCTGGATTTTATTTTCAGGGTGTGCTGCGATTACGAGTATATGTTGGTAGAGTGAGAATAATTCTTAAAATACATCGGACTACGTTGATTTCAATTACAAGCGAAATACTAAATAAATACTATGCTTTACCGCGTTGTGTTGCTATTTCAGTGACGTACGAGGTTATATATAACATACAGTCAAAGATGTTTGTCTGAGCAATTCCTTGCATAGATTGAAATTTCCTTTTCATCTTTGTAAGAAAAATGTTGGAAAAATATTTATCATCAAGGATATATATTATATTACTTTCGACTGCATAGTTGGAGCATTGGCAAAAATGTTGGAATTAGTTTGAAGCTAAACCCAGAGCAAGGCCATTTACCTGTAGGTTAATGACAAGACATGGTAGTAAAAAAGCAGGTTGGGGCTTAAAAACGACTTTGTTTTGGCAATGTTCCTTTCCCTCTGAAATGGGGGCGAACACAAAGAATAGGAATATAATTAAGCTAGGTTGTAGGTTGTAGGTGTTCAGGGAGAAGTAGTTTCTAGATGAGCTCTAAGATTTCTCGTTATTGACCGAAATTTCAGAGAGACTTTAATTAATTGGGGACATAATTTACTGGAAACTACATTACTTTTTATTGCACTAAATTTCTTTCCTCTCATCTCGAGACGGTGTTCTCAAAATTAAAGAAGCCAAAGCAGCCAAAGTAGACATAGCTGCCTTTCACCATATACGCTATACCGTATATAACTCTCAGAAGGACAAATAGTAGTTTGGATATGCATAGGAATTTACCAAGGTGGGGGAAACCATTCCACTTTGATGCCCATTTGAATCTGATGATATAAATTCTGTCGTTCCTCCTACTCCAAGTTCACATCATTACTACATTTCAGCTCAACTTCCCCTCATTCTTTCAAGATTATATCTTCAAATGAGATGGCCATCTCTCTACCAAATCGTTCCGTCGGATAAGATGAGATGACTCAGTTAAAGGCCATTCTTTATATTTCCCCCAATAATACAAACAATGCCAAACTCATAACTTCATGCAAAGTTATTTATCAATATTTTTATCCTTGGAAGTTTCAAAAGTTTATCTACTTACTATAAAAGTGTCTCAGTCAATGCTCGATCGAGTAGGGTAAATCTAACTAGTTGTAAATGTAAATGTAAATAAATAATATTTTCTGTTCCCTGCTATTCGATCCATAAGTTCAAGAAATGTTCATTGATGGTTATTCATTATGTTGCAATAATCATCAAAATAATTTCACAGAGGAATATGTCGAAACATATTGACGTGTAGAAAATATTATTCATGAGCGGTTCTGACGGGTTGAAATTGGCACTCCAGGTTCACAAATGTTGATTGCATATTGCTCAAATAACAGGGTGTTGATATTGTAAACGGCTGAATGTAGGCACTACTCAGCACTAGGCGTGCTAACTAGTGAGTTTATTTGGTGCTCAAACTCGTGTGAAATAGGCTAGTTAATGGATTAAAATATGAAAAGACTTCAAGAATAGCCCTTTCGCTTTCTCAGTCCAAATTGTCCATTCTACCCATAGAGGATCAAAGTCTATAAATAAAGCTCTGTTGCTGTATTTGAACATTATGATTTTATTACGCATTCAATAAAGTACAAAGAAACCAAAACGCCCCTATGATTAAGTTCAATATCTAGGTTAGCAGTGACTTCACATGCAAGACAGAGTGAAACATTATGCGTACAATTCCTGTAAATATTATTCTACTTATTATGAAAGCAATTTCATTTCTAAAACTTGTCAAGTCCAAGACGTATAAACAGAGTGCGATGGTGCTAATCCTGCAGAAGATCAAGACAGGAATGATTTTATAGTTCAAAACCATATATTTATTTCATTTCGGCACCTCCTCCTTTTAATTTATACGGACCATGACTCGGGAGAGTTGCAAAGAGCTGTACAACTCTGGGAATCCCTCATTAAACCTTTTCGTCAGTAAGCTGGCTTATTCTATCCATAAAGTATCAGCTATCTCGTAGTTTCTTCTTAAATCTTGTAATAGGATAATGAGCAGGTGTCGTTTAAGTTCTAAATAATAATGGAATTGTCTCCTTGATTTGAGACAGGGTTGACACTCAAGTTTTGAATAAGGAAGGGAATAGTCTGAGAAGACGCCACGCGGTTGTTTATTTTCGTACGTAAATGCTAATAAATGATTATGTGTGTTTATGAATTATCTAGAAGTCTCACTTCCCGTGGAAGGAGTCGTGGGGAAACGAGTGGACATGCCTTGCGATATATCTCCCAGTCGTCGGGACGACGCGGTCTATATGGTGCTTTGGTTCCGGGGGGATGAGAGCATCCCAATCTACAGGTAATAATACTTGACTAACGCTATCTCCTGTAGTAAAGCAATTACTCATCCCATTAGCATTTGTCTTGCATCCCACTCTTCCTCGAATGATTTTATACTCGAATCCACTGTAAATAAAATGAAAGCAGGGAATCCCAATACTGAAACAAATGTTGAAGAGAAGAGTGTTAGATGGAAAATCGGTGATGTACAGAGGCTTATGTCATATATCCGCTTGTCTGAGCGAAGTCATTAGAAGAGAACGCTAATGAAGTTCGTCCGATGTGTAAGAATATGTACATTTCACCTGATACGTCTTGTATGGAGTTGCTTCCAAGCGCATTAACTCAATGAGGAGATGGGCTTTGAAATCGTCAGGAAGCAGCGGAAGGAAGGGAAAGGGGACATAATAGGCCTTTTGGTGAAAGGGGAGAGGGGAAAGACTTACGATGTGGTTTAGCCTTATGTGATGTAGCCCGGCCGGGTGTTTTAGAATATACGAAAATCGTATGTTCATATGTTGAAAAGCTATTTTGAAGGAAATTCCTGTACAGACAGTTATGCTGAAGCATCTTATTCCTTATGCTCATCCTCTTCCGATCTTAATCTTCGTAATGGCGTTGGACGTAAAAAAAGCGACACGGGAACAAGGTGCACTATCAAGGAAAATAAATAAGAATTTTATTCTCACCACTTGGGTTGATGAGTTTAATGTCGATTGCTCACCGCCTCCAAGTCAAGACAGCTCGAATCCCTCTATCTTAACCTATATTGTAGATTTTCTATATATTGCATTATTTTACGGCTTCCTTCAATAGTCAAGTTACCTTCTAGTCGTATTTTATATGTCAGTAAAACGGAGATGGATATTATTCAAGTAATCGCCCAGCTTTCTCCAATAGTTACCCCTATCACCACCCAAGTATTTCCAAGTATCCTTTGCCCTCTTTCCTAGAACAAACCCTAAATCATTTGGAATTGATACTGTCTCCCTTTCCAAGTGATACATCAGCTCTTCCTAGAACTACCAGCATATACAGTGCATACAATATAACAATATCAGTGTACATGAGGCCAAGGAAAATCTTGAAACCAATCTACGCCATTCAACCACAGGAATAACTAGAGCTGAAATCCACCGTTTCCTTGATCCCGACAAATTTTCACACAGCCAGTTTCCATTGAAATAGCGTCAGGGAAAGTAACGCATGGAGGCCTTGGGCAGCAGCTGAAATAACTGTCAGACTGTCACACAAGTATGCAGTATCAGTAGATAGTAGAAACCGACTATGGGCTTTCTATATATTTTTTTACAGATAATATTTGTTCTCTCATGTGTAAAGTTAGCAAATGAAAGGGCCTATTGCATATGTGTACTACTTAGCAGAGCATGTCAAGGGTGAACGTGTGTATCTGGCTGAAGGACACACAACTACAATAACACTCCCAACACTCGTGCATGCAAGTCAGCTCTCATCTATCAAAACCTCTTGAAAACTTCTGATTCTAAAAAAGTTTGGAGTTTAATGGGGTGGTTCGAGATGCTCAATTTCTTGCTTTACCAGCGGGCAAAACAACACAATTAACAAAAATAATGCCTTGATCCCTTGACATTTCGTGCTTGTATCTTATTACTGTATCATTACGAGACCCTTCAAAGTATACTTTTCTACAGAACACTCCGCCCTTCTCTTTAAGGCTTTTACCCAACTTTGAAATGGCAAGGAATAGTTGCAGCTTGCACAAGGAGGAAAAGTGGGTGAATTTTTCAAGAGTCTTTTCTGATAAACTTAAATTGTTGAAATGGGCCTTACAGCAGCCCAATCCCCGATCGTGTTCATTATTGATTTTATGGCATTGGATAGCGGCTCTTCCCTTGTACTTCCATCAAGTATCAGTTACAATATTTACCGATCTACCACACCACTCTCTTAAGATTAGTCGGAGCGGAGAATAAGTCAGAAAGAAAGGGTTGTGGTTCAGGTAACAGTGAGCAATGGGAAATTAAAAAAAGAAAAAGAAGTAAACCATGCAAATCCGTCCAGTCAATCAGGTCGTATCAACTCGGGCGTTTATCCTTGAGTGAGATAAACATAAAGGTTCTCTATCCTGCTGGAATATGGATTGGAAATAGGAATAGCTGAGAATAGCTGGGAGGTAAAAAGATATGGGGGGAATGTAGAGATTTCAGTTGGCAAAATCGTCTGACAAATGATACACTTACTCCCGAGTCCGTATGTTTTAGCGAAAGGCATAAATCTATAGGAAGAAGATTGAGTAGGATCCTTGCGTGCCTCTCGGGAAGAAATCATTTGAAATTTGGAAACTCCTTTCTTCTTCTCTGCCTTTGATCAAAGGCTTGAGGAACGAAATTACTTTTACATGCAACGTTCTATACATGTTTTTATTCTCAACCATCTACCTTTTCTGCCCTAGTTCTCCTTTTCACAAAAGAGTATTACTTTCCTCCGTTTGAAAGTATCCCACCACTTACTTTTCGAATTACTAAATACCAATCCATGCTCAGCAAAATATGAAGGGGGAAATTTTATTTTGAAAACATTCAAGAGGTGTGAAACGTTTGGATTTCCCATCCATAAGCGTCCAGTTAAATATTTATTCCTACTTGCTTTCACGGGCTAAAGGTGACAAAAATATTTACTCCCTCTCAGATTTGGTGTTCAAAACCAGAGTCTGTTGTTATGCTTAAGGGCACATCTGTAATCGATACATAGTGGTCTGAACCCAAAGCAAATGCTGTACTAAATGAATGGTCAAGTAGTGAGCAGAATTGTTCCATGAATTACTAATAAAACGACCTTTCTAGTTGTCTGGACTAGACTACTAGCTTAATAGCTGTAGGTGAGTATATTCATAGACTGAGTTGGCATTGGGAAGGCCTTGATAGGAAAAGAGGTAATGATAAGTACAGGCGTGCTAATTTAATTTATAGCTGACCAAGGCATGGTCATGTAATTACCGATGTTCATATCCTTTATTTCCTCCATAAATTTGGAATATGATCCTATTCTCTTCCAGAGTGGCCCAATGGTTTCCCATTATTACCGGATACCAAAGTGAGGAGTCGGTAACAGGAAATATTAAAAGCGTTAAATGTAACTAATGGCCTAATTTTCTAATGCTTCGTATAGAGCCCCACGTACAGTAATGAAACGAAAGGGTCCGTACCAAAGGCTACTCCGGCTTCCTATACAGCCCATCAAACCCTTTATTATTAACTGTGAAATAGCCACTAACTTATAAAATGGGCGTGTCGTTCTAATGTATATCACCGTTAGATTAGATTTCCGTCCACATATAAAATAAAATGGCAAGTTCCTAGTCACCCACTTCAATAAATGATATGGGCTGCACACACAGCTTAATATTATTAATATAATATTCCTCCTATTCCCTCTACCTCCATCCTGCTTTGTTTTTATTATGTTCAAAATGTTAATATCTAGTTCACTCAGCCAGTCAACTATCGACGGACTCGGGTAGTATACAAACATGCGATCAAGTACA
Source organism: Agrenia bidenticulata (assembly GCA_034694785.1). Lineage (NCBI taxonomy): Eukaryota > Metazoa > Arthropoda > Collembola > Entomobryomorpha > Isotomidae > Agrenia > Agrenia bidenticulata. Next base: position 35,615 of record JAQFYM010000951.1, read on the forward strand.
TAATGCACCATATAGGATTATTATACAGTTTCCTCAAAACTACTTGAGGCGAATTTTTCGCTCGATAGAACTCCTCTCTCTTTTTCTCCCCCCGTTTGAATGAGTAAAGTTCTTGACTTTCACAATCTCAAATATCCCATTCTCAAGGAATGGAAAGTTCCTTGCTGGGCTGTTGCTAAATAATATTGTGAAGTACAATTCTCCGATGATGTCAGATCTGAAGGAGAGAGGAGTAAGTAAACCTCTACCGGGGAAATTGGCTCAATACGACTATACTTTATGGGAGGATGGGAGGTTGGGTTCAAGGCGGAAAAAAGCCTCTTAGAGAGCCAAAGTAGATTGTCTTGTTCACCTAGATTGAAGAAGTCTCTGAAATTAATCTTTCATTGCAGCAACTTTTTTTTACTTCTGATTTCCAACATTTCACTTCCCTTACCTTTCTCCGCTTATGGAATTGATTAATGTATGTATCATGTATGTGTACTGTTACTACAGAGGATGAAAGTAGCTTGTACATACGTATAGCTCCAACTTTCATTCCACGTTGATGGGAAGTGTAAAATCTCCTGACGAGATCAAACTGCTATTCTTAGTTTTGAGCGTTTCATAATGGTACCGGGTGTATTTATTCGCACATCGTACCTGTACAGAGGCTGTGATACTGTCTTTCGATTCTCGCCTCTTTTATTATAGAAAATATTCTCAAAACGTAAATAGTAGAAACATCTCAAAGCATTTTAAAATCGTATTCTTTGTATGGGATGAGCGAAAGATGAAATTTGAATTTATGTTCTAATGATGGTTTTGATTTTCTTGATAGCTTGGACGTGAGGGGAAAGCACTTCAGTGCGGCTAAGCACTGGTCGGCCGACATCCCATTTGGGAAACGTGGACATTTCCAGACCACATCCGAGCCTGCAAGACTAATCGTAGAGCCAGTTAAACTAGAAGACCAAGGGATCTACCGTTGTCGTGTTGATTTTCGAAATTCACCCAGTCGTGAGACCCGACTTAACCTCACCATTACAGGTTAGTCCTTTCACTACTAGTGTCTGCTACTACTGTGAACTACTGCAGAGCTCTACACACTGTTCTGAGATTATGTGAGGCATTGGGGCATGTATCATCACAGTATTATTAAAGGAGTGGGAATGCGGCTCTATCAAGAAATCCTCGTCTAGTCACTAGTTAGAAGTTGGATTTTATCATCAATTTTTTATCCTCTTCTTTTCCTTTATGGTTTTTCTCGTACAAGTTTTACAAGATCCTTGATAACCTTCCAAGATCCAAGAAAATGACTTAACACTATACACAGGTAGCAAGAAAAAACTAAACTTGTATAAAGTAAGTATGATGTGGCTGGAATTGACTGAAACACTGGCAGGCGTTTGCACGGTAGTATGTGCTTTAGGCTAGATTTCCCCCTTACTGGTACGTACCTTAACTATATTTTAAAACTTTATATGTAAGAGAAGCAGAATTTTCAACGGCCAAAAATTACTTTTCTCCAAAGATACCTTTGATCCTCGAGGGCTTTCTTACCCTCTTTTTTTCAAGGTCTTTTTAGGGACATTAAACATAGGGGAAACGAGACTCTGGAAAATTTTATGCTTAGCTTGAATTATTGTGTAAAAGTGGAGATGATTGGAAAATCTATATTTAATTTCCAGTAAGTATCTATCTCACACATTTTGTACCAATACGTCTTAAGGTGGAATAAATTATTGATTTTCAATAAGTGCAAAGTAAATTTAAAAATTAACCATCAGATTTGACTTAATCGTATGCATTAAAAAATCTTAAGGTGTATTTTTAGATGTAAGAAAGTTCGTTCCCACTTCTAGAATGTATTCTCTCTTGGAGGTATGTATAAAAGCTCAGTTAGTCAGATAATATCAGGGGAAGCAACCCATCGCTCCAGATTCAAGATTTTGATCCTAAATGTCAAAGTCAAGCTGATATTTGGCCAGAGAAAAGGGGAAAGTGGAGTCAGAGAAAGTGTCACATTACAGGCAGTTTCTAATATACAGTTTGCTGTAAATAAAATCCCAAGCGGGTACTTGAGCATCCTATACATGGTTGGTTCTGTTTCTGGCGGCTCTGGGGCTGTCACCCTCTTTATGTCCTACTAATGCACTACCAATATGCCTCCCTATAGAAATACACATTCCCAGCCTAGAACATCCATCCTTTCTCTGGGATCTAAAAGCAGCTGAGTGAGCAGCTTCATTGTAGTTAATATAGGTCGGTGTTTTTATATTTTTCGTATTAGAAAACAGAAATTGCACGCTTGTGTTGAACAGAACAAAAGAGGACAAGGATTGTTTTTCCTTTTCCTCATCCAACCTTGCATTATATCAGATCCCATATTTCACATTCATCCAGGGAGATCTATCAAAACGTATGAAAAGTATTAAGGAACGGAAGAATGGACTCCTTCCCAGTTTCCAGTTACATACCATTCCTCAAAGAGTTGAGACGAGTAGATTGTGACTGAGGAATACCAAAGAAATAACAAACATGGGGGAAGACAAAAGATAACTGACGGATGGATGCCTCCTTAAGCATTTTCTTTCTATTTTCTCATTTTTTGCCTAAATCTCTGAGAATGAGAGCTTGCTGGTTTCGTTGGTGTAGGCTCTTTTGTCTGCGAGAGAAATTTGCTTAATGCTTCTGTTTTTAATGGGATGAAAAACATCATCTAGGTTCTAGATTATAGTACTATATTCTAGGCTCATATATCTCATGTGTAGCCCTCGGACGAGTTGTACTTACTTATCAAGTTCAAAATTCTTTATAAATTCAGTGAATGGATAAACTACGTCTACAGAGCATCCTCTCTCCCCTTGTTATCATTTATCTCAGAGTCTCGGAGGGAACAACTAGATCCGGAAATCTATACAATCCACTAGCATTGGGTGCAACACTACAGATACTACTACTGCATGCTGCCAGCTATAAATGAATAAACTGGGTATAGTTCATTTTATATTATAGTGGCCGTTGTCTATACAGAAATGTAAGCCCATGAATCAATCTATCTACCAAGAACATGTCTACTCTTCAGCTCATCCTCACTCACAGGGAAATCGGAGCCTTTTATTGGGCGCAAATATGGAGCCGATATTAGATATAATATGATACGGTACTCCATATCTAAGGCATTCAATTCTGTAGGATTTAAATCAACGTGTATGAAAACCCTTTTTCCCCGTACCAATTAACAATAGTCAAGGTAAATGTAAAGGAGTTTGGAAATGATATCTTCAATTTTAAGAATAAAAAGGATCGCGTATTCGTGAATCTCTTCCTTGAGTGTTTTTTTGTAGATTCGGAGTATTTTGCTGTGCTACGTTTCATGTCTTATATTTTTTTCTCCCCCTTAAAAAAACTTTGTCCATTGAACCATAATTCAATTGCACTTGAAGCCACCAGTTCACGTCCTTCGAAATACTTATAACACATAATAAGCATCTGGCATCATGGGGATTTAATAAAATTCTTTGAACTCTGAGAAAGAGCTCGCCGTTAAACTTAAAACCGAAATTTAGATTATTTAAACATTGTTGCTTAAATTAATCTGTGACATTAAGGCTACAACGCATTCGACTGGAAAGATCTTATAATATACGAGGGTTAATTTAATAATTTTAGAAATTTTTTTCAAAGTATGGGTAGTATTTGTTAGTAAAAATTTATGTTTGATTGTAAAAAGCTCGGATTGACTCACGATCGAACAGCCAGTCACAAGTACGCTTAAACCCATGTTTAGAAAGCCTATTAATAACGCTCTCAGTTAAAATGTTTTTCATTTCATGTCAAGAAAAACTGTACTTGCTTTCTTTCATATGAACACCCTTAGGGTTTTTCATTAGAGAAATGAAAATGAAATCTCTCATGACGTCTAGATGTTAGAGAGAAAAGATTTCAGTAGAAAAACTTAGAAACCTCGTCGTAATCCTTGTCCATTTGAGCAAGAGTTTTCATCTCAACGTATCCTACCAAGTTAAAAGCCATACGAGGAATACGAAGCTACGCATATAGCCTATATTAGTTAGGCAAATCTAAATATTCCCCATTATTACCACCCCTACGTCCTACCAGTACTTGAAATGCAGTGATTTCTGTGGTTGATCTCCTTGAACTACTGTGTGTGTGTATACGCAATATGCATATCAGAACCAAACCCAAGCGTCACTACTGCTGACTCCCTCCATTGAATTTTAATTTAGGAAACCCTTTTCGTTACTTACATTAGCATTGAAGTGTAATATATCAGAATGCATAATGTTTTATATAATTTGCTACAGTATGATAAGTACATAATTTGTGATCCTTAACATTTCAGTGCCTCCACAAGAACCTCAAATTTATGAGAACACCGGGATGAGTGTTCGAGGTGAAGTTGGTCCTTATCGAGAAGGGTCTACCGTAGAGCTCACTTGTATCGTACGTGAAGGTAACAACTCATTTCTCCTTTTTGTACTTCCTAACCTGCATATTAACACAACGTAACTTTCAACTAAATAAGTTTAGACTAAAGCTCTCTACTTCCTGTCTCCTACTCTACTACATGAAATATTCCTACAGCATGGCATATCCGGCCATAGATTATTAGCCAGTCTGAACTGAAGTGCAAAAACTTGACTTGATTTTAGTATTCATGTCCCTTTAATGTGTAGAGTCTATATAGACTTATCCGAAACTTTACGGCTGATACGTGGTGCCACGTAAAAAAAGAAACGTCTCCCATGATTACAATCAGAAGGAGGAGCGGAGCTCCGATACTGATACTGTATCCGCTCATAGGTTTTGAGTAGGACACTTAGGTAACATTTCTTTATGCAGACGTGCGAGACTTAATCTTTAGGGAATATTTAAAACGGTCGTAATGTACAGGCTACGAGTAGGCGGATGACACACTGGCATTCTGTTTGAAATAGTGAAGACACAAGGCCCTGAACTTAAGTGGGAAGGATGTATAAAATAAAAACGTCCTTCTGTTTTACTCATAAGTCGGGGTGGGCGGGTGCTTGGAGTTGGGTGAGAAAGTCATACGTTAGAGAAATGCTGGGGTGAAAGTGGACTTGTTTCTCTCTCTCTGAAAGAGTCAGTAAAAGTGAACAATGAGAACGTAAAATGTAGAGGCCCTTTCCAGTACTGGCGGATGAGCCTGCTCGACTGTTCATGAAAAATAAGTATGTACTCGTAATAATGGAGATAAATCTTTAGGAGGGATGCATTAAATAGTGAGCTAGAGTCGGTGGTGGTGGTACATGATGCGGTGCTGAAGAAGAGTTTATACGAATTTGATTTACGGCTCTTTGTCTTATTATCTACACATTTCTGTTCGGCGACTGCAATGCATTTTCTACTTATAAATCATCACACACGAGAGACGGAACAACTTGGTCTTGGTCTCATAATTCTTTTACGAGGTCGAGATGACTACTCGAGAAGAAGAAACATATTTGGTCTGTACTCCCGTAACTTTTTTCACAAGTGTATCTAAACTAGATCCGTCCCTTCATCCGGCTTAACTTTGGGGGCAGACAGAGTGCTTGGCTCTGACTTACCTTGGATAGACTTTACTGAAGCCGACGTGTGGCTTGAGGTAGTATTGCGACACATGAAAATATAGATTTAGTGGTGCAGTCACTCTTATAAATTAAAAATTAGGGAAGGAAGTTGACAAGGTAGGGCTTAGTCAAGTAGAAATTTAAGTCATTGTATTTGTTAATGGTTGGCTGATTATTTATTTAATCAATTTTAGTACGTATTTATAAAAAGTTTCTTTTCCCTCAAAATTCTAGAGAATCATTAGCAACCAATGTGTAGCTTTAAAAAGTAATGAATTTTAACCTTACCAGTTTCTAATGTCATTGATAAACATCCACCTATTTACTATTTGACCAGAACATCTACCAACCACCCCCTCATCAACTCAAAGTCAGAGAAATTGCTCGAATTTACATCACAAATCCCACGTTGGTTGAATACCCATTAATTTGATTAGGTAATTGTATGATCACTCGAAGCAACAATGTTGAAATACAATCTAATGAAATTGTACATGCGTATCCATACTATCCATATGCGAATCTATAATGTACTCAATTTGTCGAATTGCTAGTAATGTCACGCCAGAGAAAGTCATGCGTGTAAGGAGACAAATACCCATGGCCCACCTCAGTATTAATGATGTGGTCTCTAGGAGGTCTGGATTCGAATGCAGAATTTGAAATTTCAGCTACAGGAAGACCAAGTCAGTGAGTCAGGGTGCTAATATCCTCAGATATTATTTGCACAACATCTGTTAACGTATTCAACAAAGGGGCACAAGGAGTGATGAGACTACGAGTTTAGCTTAAGCAATGTGAAATGATTATAATACATGTTTATAGAGCTTACTCCAAGTCCGTTACTTAGCTCTATGAAGTACACGGGCCTCCATGGATGTTGATGTGTGTGCATGTGTGGGTGAGAGAGCTGATCATTAATTCATCTGAGGCATGTGTGATTTGATATCGTAGGGATTCCAAGCCCCATGGTTTTGTGGTACCTGAACGATGAACTGGTGGACTCCTCATACCACGTTGAAAATGAGAATCAAGTGATAAATCACATTTCAGTGCCAAATATTCAGAGAAGTCAGCATCGAGGCAATCTTGCCTGCCGGGCATCAAATACCCTTCTCATTCCTCCTGTATCAAAGACTGTCAGCATTGAACTCAACTGTAAGTTAATTCTCCCCATTTATTATAACCTTATACTGTAGCTATTACAAATATAATTTGCAAGTTACACTCAAGCCGGGTCGATAGCTGTTGCATAATTATTCATACGGATTACTACGAACCGTCAATGCATACATAATGTGTATAGAACTTGTTCGTTACCAATGTATACTATCTGATTTTGTGGAGAGGAGAAAGGACATGCTTTCCTTGCTGAGATTAAACATAAAAGTAAGCGAATTGCTGTACAAAGCTGTGTAGTTACTAACCAATGGAATTGTGTGTAGTTGTAAATTATTAAGAACAGATCGTGTCAACATTTAAAACTAATTAGTTGTACACGCTTATTTCAAACATTTAATCAAACATTTACATGAGTTAGGAGATCTTAGCTTGCAGGCTCAATGCTTGAAGATAATTTTGACGATCTGTTGAGTTTTATGGAAGATTTAATTATAGTTGAATATAAAAGGAGTATATCCCTTAAGCCCTTTTCTAGTAAATTAGTGAATCTTGTGATGGGCATTTCCCTTAGCTTTTTGGGAGGACTTTACTACGTTATTGTTAGAGGTTTTTTGTAATTTACTAGAGAAGAAGCTTTTCTAGAGGATACATTTGTATTTTCTCATGCAAATGTTGTGAAATTAAAACCTTTTTGATACAAATTTTGTTAGGAACTTGGTGGTTAGAAAGTATTTGATGAAGGAACTTTGGGATTTTAGATGTGAATAATGAAAGCAATATTATAATTCCCTTTTCATTCAAACACGCTTTTCTCATTTTCCATAAATACTCTTTTTGCTCATTGAAAAACGCACTTAGGCAGCTGTATGTAATTCGTTTAGCACCTTCTAAAATCCAATTAGGAAAAGTCTGTTTTAGAAATCGTGCCATTCTGACAGCTATAATTAGACCTTATCAGTTTCAACGAACTGTAGGGGTGCTCTAAAGGTCTCTTACTAGCCAGAAATGTAAATCCAATACAATGCGTGCTACCCAGTTCTCAGAGCTCTATAACGCCTCAGTGACCAGTCAGAGCGTAATTATACAAGTGCGAAGTCCATGCCTAAAATGGCATAATGGATTGTTGATGATTTTCACAATAAATAGACAGCCATAGTTATTACCGATCTAATTTAACACAGTTCTAGGTGAGATCAGTGTCAGACCTTAGACACTGACAGACGGATCAGCAAGTCATCAATCAAGATTTCTCTTGTTGATACCAATGATACCTCAACCTGTAAAATCATGTGCTCCAATGGCTAATCATCTTGTCGTATTCATTGTAAACGCGTTTTAATCTAATGTGTTACAGAATGGATATTATGATAATTACTGTGCGTGCTGTGTATAATATGTTACTCGTACGAAAGATTCCCCAAAAATAGTTGAGAAACTTACTACTTCTACAATATCGATCTCTAGTATAAATAGATTTCCTTGCTTAAATATATATCCCTGAACAATTTCTGACTTGCCGATTAGCAATTAGCACGTAATCTATAGATAAGGGGCCGAAACTAGCTTAAATGACACGGCAATTGCAAATGCTGTGGCATGTGTCTTAGACGAAGAGCAAGAACTTCACCGTCTTGGCATTGACAACATTAAACGGAAGGGTAGAAACTGAATTAGTTACAAATAAGAAACTCAGTCACGTAATGGTTGTAGCTTTTGAGTTGGATGCTATCAACCATTAGGTTACCACTCACTTTAACTGTATATCAAGCATTTGACGTTACTTTTTCATGTGCTACTCACTAACTCCGATATTATCTAACACTAGGGGCTGACAGGCCCGTCGAGCGGGCCACACATTAATAAAATTTAAATCATTTGGCAAGCGCGTTAGAACCA
>JAQFYM010000952.1:0-44194 GCA_034694785.1 Agrenia bidenticulata
TTAAATTAAACTTATTGTATAAAAAAATGTCACAATGTAAAAAAGAAAAGGGGATAACTCGCGAAAAAAAAAAACATGAAAAACAAGAAAAAGCTCGTAAAGATACCAACAAAACGTAAAAATAACACAAACATTAAAACCAAATACAAAAAACCAAAAAGAATGTAAAATTGCTGTTGGGTAAGAATAAGGGTGGAGGGTGCTTAGGGGAAAACGACAAAAAACCGACTTTAAAGTATTTAAAGATTGTTTTACACCGCTGTACATATATAAATGCAGTAAATATATTTTTTGTGTTTTTTTACTATTGATATCATTTAATCTGTCCTAATTTCTTTTTTTTTGGCGAGTTATCCACCCCTCTTTTTTATGAGCAAGTTGTTGAACTGTCCGCTAACCGATTTTTGCAATATGCAAAAAAAAAACACATAAGCGTAAAGCTAAAACACGTATTTACTTAGCAAAGTAACAAACATTCAAAAAGACCAAAGTCTATACTTTTTTTAGAAAAAGAAGCATTAAATATATATATATGGGCATCTTATTCCAACTTTTGATTTTTTAATATAATCCTAGAAATTAAAAGACTAAAGCCAATGGAATCATTCATCACAAAAATTATATGCCTACATGCCTTTTTTACTTTTTATTTTTAGTTTACGTATTTTTTAAAATATTATAACGTCTAGATCTGCATAAAAAAACAAACATGTAAAACTTAGCTATGAACAATGCACATATTTGTAAAAATTCTTTTTTTTTCAAGAAAGACCCACGCAAAAAAAATTGCCCCTGAGTCCTCCATTTTGTAAATCCGCCCCTAAATGCCATATTGCTTTTAAGCATTTTTTTGTGGTGTATTTACCCGTAAGTGTATTTTTTGTGTTTTTCAACATACAGCAACATTTTTTATAGACAAACCGTCAATAAAAAGCTGATTTTAGCAGTTGAAAGCCAAATGCTTTTGTATTTAGGCTTTTTAACATGCAGAAGCTTCTTGAATATTTGTTTGTGTACCATTGATATGGTTTTTACCCAAAAGAGATTTAAGAAAGCCCGAGTACACAGTATTAAAATTGACATTATAAAGTCGTTAACCTTGCATACAGAGTATGTGTTGCAAAAATTCTATGTAGTGTATACGTATCTTTATATACGTGTATTTTTTTTAACATTGTCAGCCAGTTTTAAACAGTTTTTTAATAAAAACCTTTATAACACAAAAAGCTTAAAGAAAAGCTACCATTACAATTTCAAAATTAGTATAATGTATTTTTCGTTGCATTTTCTATTTTTAGTTGTATTAAATTACATGGTACGTTACACTTTTTATTATCTGTTTTTTTGTGTTATAATGTTAACAATTTAGACTAATTTTTGTAAAAACTATTTACAAAGTGATATATTTTGTATGCTTGCTACAGAACGTAAACCGATCTTTATGTGGAAGTTTATGGTATAAGAATCGAAGAAATCTCTTTACTTGTAAAAAGAATACAATATTTAGCATATCTATTGATGTTATATCAATTTCGTATGTTTTAACTATTAACAGCTTATGTTTTTTTTTGAATTATAGGTTTACAGGCAACAAAGATTACTTTATAAAAGTTACAACTTTTTATATCTTATAAAAGACTTTATTGTAAATAAAAAAAATATTTTTTTATTTTTTTGCGGTATCATTTTGCAAAAAAAAGTAATATTTTTGCATAATGACAGGAACATATAAAAAAATTGATTTTTTAAGGATTAAGACTTGAATTTTCTATCCAAAAATGGCTTTGGTTGGAAGCGCTTTTGTATATCTTCCATTGAATACCCGCGATCCTAACGCGCAATAATCCTGTGCAAAAAAAAATTAGGATGATTGATGTTTACGAATAATACATACATTATTTATTTATTTATTGTGAAATCCTTTAATAAAAAAAATACTGAATTTTAATGTACAGAACTTAAAAATATTTTGTATCGCGCAACAAAAGTGCGTATCACACACTTTAAAAAAATATTGATGTATGTAACAATGCATAAAAATGGTTCTTATGTTGTCTTGTATGTAGATGGTTTGATTGATTGCTAAAAACAAACGTGTATTGAAATGAACAGAAATGCGAATGTAAAGAGAAAAAAATTATATATAATATAGCTCTATTTGATTTTTAATTATGATTTGCAATTATGATTTTTGTATAAATAATGCAACTGTAAAAAAGCAATAAAAAGATACCATACAATTTCTAAATATTAAAAATCATTTTTGTCCTATAGACTTTGCACCATCTTTACGAGGGGTGCCAAAAACTTACACAAACGCAAATTATCATTAAAACGGATTTTTCAATAATTTTTTATACTATATATATATAATATTTTTCCTTTATGTATGTGACTGTTTTTCTTGACGTCTATTATATTAAAGATTAAAAAAATACAATATATATATTATGACAATTTGATATACCTTTTTTTGCTTTTTCACTTAAGCATTTTACTGGTTCAAGATTTTTGCTTTACTTTTCCATCATGGTGGCTAGATATTGTTGCCATTTATACGCATTATCGTATTTTTATGTTAATATAGAGATACAAAAACGACATATAGTCATCAAATGAGTATTTAATATTAGACCTATTCTGGCTAGTATTATATTGCATTTGGGGGTATAAACTGCTGGTAATAATTCATACAGGTGTTTAATCCAGTAATGTAAATTTCCAAGGTCACGCACTTTGTTTTTTTTTAAATATATGGTGCACATTATTTATATAAAACAAACTTGTAAATAATAACGAAAACAACTAACGTTCATGTACTATTTTGCATCTGTAAATTGATTTAAAGAGACAGTATTTTTAAAGACGTTGAAACCGTAGTAAATTTTGATTTTTATTGACATTGTGCGTTTTAATACAAAATTGGAATTGCGGTAAACCAAATAAGCCGTACCCAGAGTAATAACATCGCAAATAATAAATGTAGGAGTAGTAGCACTGTTTTTTTACGTGTTTAAGACCTGCCAAAAAATAAATAGACAGTAATTTTGTAAGCTCTATTACAAAAAAGTTGTGCATCTTATGTGTGTGATCTATGTATAACAAAATTTATAAACGACATTTAATCATCGAGTCGATTAAATTTTTTTAATGCGAAGATGTTACCAACTTAAAAAAATAAAATAAACATGCCGTATAAACAGTTGTGGTCATTGTTTACATTACATACATATTTTAAAGAAATTTCTGTTGCATATTTGTTGTTTCAAAATTAAAATATTTTTTAGTAATACATCAAAACGAATTTTCATCTATTAAATAATATATAAAAATGTGTTAGTAAATGTTTTCTACGCAAAAAAAATACAAAGTAACAATAAACATTACAAAAAAAATGCATATGAATTGTGCAGGATTTACAATTTTTTTAAACAACCTTGGTTTTACACAAGTGTTGTTTGTACTTGGTTATTTTTTTTGCGCAATTTGCGTGCAAAAACCGTAGTTTATGTATGTAGTAAAAGATTTATTGTTGCAAAAGACACTTTTTTTACTTTTTTGCTATAGTAAAAACTTGACTAGGGTTTTTAAATTCAATTAACAAAAAGTTGTATTTTTTGCGTTTTGTTGCATATTTTCTGTACTGGGTAACTTTAATACATTTAGAAATTTTTTCTTGGAAGACATTTTTGCTTTTTATATTTTTCGATCTTTTAATAATTAAAAAAAAATATGTGCGCATACGATACCACAAAGCAATACATGAGGACTTTGTAGGTATAAGATGTATACGCTAGATTCTTTTAACAACAAAAAAAAAACTTGGTTTTATTGTCAAATACTGTAAGTCAATGTAAAAATTTGAAAAAGTGCACACCAAATAGGGTTATAACAACTGATGTAGCCAAAAAATCAATAGTTTTAACATGTGAAATGATAACGCAAAAATACTCTATATGTACCATTATTCGTTTTTGATGACGGGGCTGAAGCTCTTGTTTTATTATATTTGGGCATGCAAAAAGATAAAGTTTATGAAAAGTAGTATTGTATTTTTTAACTTCTTTTCTTATCTATTCTGATTTTACTTGTTCCAATTTATACAAATCATTTGTCTATCTATTATCATCAGCTTTTTTTTGTAGTAAAAACCTGCTAGTAAATGCGGTTAGATCAAATCACGTAATGCAAAAGCCGCATCTTTTGTGTATGTACACGGATCAACTATTTTAAATGCGTAAAATGCCTTGTTATTTACTAGGCAACGAATTTATAGATTCTGGGGCAAAACTGGGACATTGCGTTCTAGGATCTGTAATTTACATTATTATTGGATAAGCTGGGTTGTGCTGGTGTATAAAAAGCACTTTATTTTTTTCTTTTGTTGCTACAAAAACCTCACATTTTTAACGGAGAACATAGAAGATAGTAAAAAAGAATGCAAGATATAAGCAAAAAAATGTTATAAAAGATGGAAGAAAACCTTGTTATAATATAGCTTTTTACAACACATAAATAGGTTTTAAGTGGCGTTCCCAGGTATTTTATAAGCCAGGGCGACGTCTGTGTTTTTTTTGTAAAAGATGGGCTACAGAACCGTGTTTTATAATGTTCAACGTATATATTTTTTTTTGCATTTTTAAATGATAAAAATCACAGCAGAAAACCTTTTAAATCATAGCAATGTAATTTTCTAAAGCGATAAAAATACACTGTTTTCTTACCCCTTCCATCGGTACGCGCCTGATGTGCTTTTAATAAAAATATTATGAAATACATAAGGCAAAGCATTTTAATGCTGCTGGTATAAAATACATTGAGTTGTAACTTGTAAACAATTGTACACTGTAGTATTGTTTGTAACGCCTAGATTAAAAACCACGTGAAATAAAAAGCGAAAATTGTTTTTAAATGTATGTTTATGGCATTTAAATATTGTTACAAAATAAATTATTTATGTAAAAATGTCAAAATGCAAAAAAAAATAACTGTTTATTTCCTTTTTGTTATAGCAAATTTCACTAAGTAAATATAACATACATATTATTTAATGCAATAGGGTTTGAAAAATGTCACAAAAAAGAAAAAGTCGCATTGATTCATAAAAATCATCTGTTGTAATGCATATTAAATATTGTATTTGTACTTTTTTGTGACGTTTTCAAAACAAAAAAAAGTATACAAATTAAACAAGTCTGTTTACTTGGGATATATAAATTCGTACAAAAACTATTTTTTATGAAGTTTCTAAAATCTTTTATATATACAAAAGTACAACAAAAATCATTTTACTTATTTAGAAATATTTAGTTACAAAATTTGTCGTTAAAGTGTGCTACACAAAATCGTAGGCGCGGTGTAAGTTTGCGAACAAAAAAAAAGCGTTTTTTTGGCGGAAAACCATTTTTTTGAAAATATTTTTCTAAGACTTATGGCATTATTTTTTATTCTGTATAAAAAGTTTTTAAATGCGTTTGTATTTTTACAGTATTACTAAAAACAAAAAACTAAATTCAATAATATTTACAAAAATAGTAAGAAAAGTAACAAAATAAAAATAATACGTTTTCTTTTTTTGATGTTTAGAGTTCGTTGCTATTCAAAAGCTCATATTATAAGTGTTAATATATTTTAGTTTAAGGCGTGTTGTTTGCTTTACAAATAACAAAATTACCTATTATATTAAGTATAAACAGATTGTATTGCAAAACGAAGAATAACAATCAAATTGTAAACCTTTGTACATACGCGCATAAATGTATATTGTCTGTGTATCTAAAGTGCCTATCATAGTACAAAAACATAATTTAAAAAAATATGGGAAACAAAAATAAAATAATTTTACGGCTTATCTTTACGAAACATCTGCCTGATTTGTAAACGCCTATTTTAGGCATGCATTTGCTAGTACTCATGCGTTGTCCTTTTGACTCCAAATTCCTGCGAAAACTCAGCTTATGTTTTTTTATAGATCACAGCATTTTATTAATACGCTTGCAGGATTATTTTTTTTTATAGCAAAATTTGTAATATATTTGTATAAACACAACAATATTGCATAAAAAGCATTCTTTTTGCAAATAAGGCATCGATGTATAAACTTATAAAACTCTTTTAATAAATTTTTATAATAACTTACTTTCGTCGCGGTAAAAAAGAACCGACAAAATGCCAATTCTTAGGTTTTTTTTTGATCACGAGCATCATCTAGTTGTTTCCCATAAAATTATATTGTTTTTACATACCATATATTTTGTTTGTAAGGTTTGTTTTGGTTTATCGCACTTAATCTTAACAAAATGATGTGTTTTATGAAATGCATATACAAAGCATTATGACATTCTAATATCTGCTGCAAAGGTTTCTCATTAAGCTTTTTTGCAACTTGTATTTAAATTAGTATTTTTTTGCTGTGTTTTATAATATGCATTCGTTACTGGCGTGTAAAAAATAAAAAGGCTTTTAAACTTTCAATATATATATGAATGCATAAAAAACAATATTTTTTTTAAAAATTTTTTTAACAAAAAAATAAAAAAATGAGTATGCAAAACAAAATAAACTTCACGAAACGTATACAAGGACACGACTGTTTACGGTAACTTTCGCAAAAAAACAATTTTTATGTTATAGAAAGAGCTTAGAGATATATCTGCACCTTAGATGCACATTACCGATCACTAAAGATATCCGGAGGAGTTAAAAACTGCAACAAAATACACAAAGATAGAGGATGCGAATAGTTTTTTACTGCTTTTTAAAACATGTAATTAAATACCGTACACATAGAGCATACAAAATAATAAAAGCCAGTATAAATTGGGTTCTATGAGTGCAATGTGGCATGACATGATGCGCTTGCAAGCACTTAAATCACAACAAAAAGGTATAAAACTTACAATTTTTTTTTTTTTTTGCTAAAAAAAGTCATCGTAGAATTTCTACATACAAATTCATCATTTTCTAAACCAAAAATTTGCTAAATCCGTATATGAAACAAAAAACAGGATAAGATAGTGAAAATTTGAAAAATACATAAAACCAAAAAGTTATTATAAATTCTATGCTGACGAACTGCATAAAAAAGAGATTTAAAATAGTATTTTTAGTAGAATTTTCCTATACAGTTTTGTTTGTTGTTACCTATAGAATATAAAATTTTTTTAAAAGTGTAACATATAAGCCTAGTGTTTTGCTTTATTTGCACAAATAAAAATGTAGTATGTAAACATGATACGTTAAAATGCACGGTTTTCGTTTAAGACAGATATATCGTCAACCAAGTCAAACGTGATAATCATATCCTTTTCTGTGGATCACGTGATTGCACATGTGGTATTGACAGCCACATATGCGTAAAATAGCATTTCAAAGCTTTTTTCAGTAAAAAATAATGTACTTAAAAAATGAATTTTACATATTAAAACCTATAAAGTAACATATAAGTAATGTAGCATATAAAAAACAAAAAAATGTTGCAAAAAGGGAAATAAAGTCCTATTTACACGTAAAAAAGTATTCATTCTATTATTGTTGCCTCTTGTATAGAAAAGAAAGCCACTACAATTTTAACTTACAAAAACTTAGTTTTGCTTGCTGCAACTAAAATTGTAATGCGCATTTTTTTTTTGCTTGTTGATGCTTTTGCTTTTCTGTATGCAACCACAAATTTCTTGCAACGGCTACCTAGGATTTTTTGCTGCCCAGGGCTATTCAGTGTTTTCAATTGTAGACTTACAAGTTAAAAACATGATTTACGACGTAAAAAAACTTGTTTTTAAATTTTAAAATTTTAATTTTGCAATTTTAAATGTCATAAATATTTTTCTTATAGAAGGTCTCTGTAAAAACAAAAATCACTTCCGTAGAATAGAACACAGCTTTTTGTTGCCCCTCTGCCCCTAAGTATGCTGTATTCATCATGATTAATAGTATAATTAAATCCAATCTAGATATATTAACTTGATATAAAAAAAAATAGAAAAACAGCAGTATAGGGTCATAGTTTTTTTTTGTATATTTTTTTGCTTATTATCTGTACATAAATGCAAAGTTATGTTAGAACTTGTAAAATATCTGTACGTGTTGTAGTTAATGAAAACATAAAACACCTGCATCTTTTAGAGATGTAAAACACAAGAAAACTGCATGCAACAGCGAAAAATGTAATTTATACACAAATAATCGTGTATTTTATGCTGTATTATGCCAATCTGCTCTTTTTAATAGTGTTTTTATATAATTATTTGATTTCGCTGAATAAAGAAAAACGCTGAATTATAAAATTGACGCAATAAAAAAAAGGAAGCATTACACACATCCCTAAAACCTTATTTTTTGTATATTAAGCACCGATGTTTTATTTTTACAGCCTAAGCATATGGACGACAATCTATTAAAATCAAATAATAGAACAAAATCAAACGTAATATAACATTGAAACAAATATAAACTGAATCTTAAGCCAAAGTAAATTTACAATGATAAAAAACTATATAGTGATTTTGAAAGAAAACATATAAAATGTTACAATAATATGAATTTTCAGGCATTTATAGCTGCTATTAAGTTAGCTAGTTAATGTTGCTTTTTTTGTGTTAGCAACATGATTTAATTTTAGTATTATACTTTTGATTTTTGCATATAGGTGCGACATTGGTTAAAAAAAGCTACCGTTGAACATGGATGTATGTATTTTGCAAAAAAAAACGGTTCTTGTTTTTTTTTTTATATTAAATAAACTCAAAAAAGTGTTTGAAAATTTTTATCATATTTATTAAAGGGCGTAAAATATAATGGAAGTTTTTTTTTGCATAAAACTGCAGCATACAAAAATGAAAATTATGTATTAAAACTGCAACTCCTTGCAAGCAAATATGCGTACAGCCTATTTTGCTTTTTGCCGCAACTTTTAAGATCTTAACAATTTTTTTTTACTTTAGACAGAGAAGGAACTATGTAAAATTGCTCAACGCGCTGAATTCACGTCTTTTGCAAAACAAGGCTCCCTAGTGCCATCAAAAACTTACAGAATACTTCGGTGGTCTATTTGCAAACGTCAAGTCGGCATCAATGGTAAAAAGTTGACATAAAACTAGTTTATAAACATATAGCGTTCTAACAAATGTGTACATCGAAGTGCGTATAGCTTAGTCAAGCGTACATTTGCGGCAAAAAAAGCTTTATTAACACTTTTTCTGCTATTATACATATTTCTGTCAATTTTTCAACCCATATTTATTTAGTTTATTTTAAACTATTTTTTGCATTATATAAATTAAAAAAAAATTGACATTTACAAACATTAAGTAATATAAGAAAAGAAAAAAATTCAAAGTTAGCAATAATAGTTTCAACAATTTAAAACAGAAAGCATCTTCTAGAATAATTTTAAAAATAATACATATACATTTAGCAACCGATTATCATTTGCAGTCTAGAATTGCATCACTTTATAAAATTACGATTAAGTTTTTTTTAGCAGCACGGGTTTTTTGAGTTTTTTTGTTTAAAGAGTGTGTAAAGTTGTTTACAGTTCTTTTGGTTTTCTCGGTGGTTGACTTTTTTTTGCTATATGTAGTTGTGTACAATTGTATAGTTGTCAAAAAACATACGGCACTATTGTAATGCTATATTAATATTTAAGGTTATTATATTGCAAATGGTTTATTTTATTTTACTTGCACTATTTTTCTATAGACGAATTTCAATCTGTCTTGTAAAAAAAATTCTATAATTTTTACATTATATGTTTTTAGGTATATTTTTTGTCAGTAGAAATTTTTTTAAATAGGTCGCAGTCGTAATGATGCTTTTTTTTACAAAGAAACGCATGTAACAAATGATTTTAAATTTGAGATTCTTGTTTTTAAACAACTGTTTCTTAGAAAAATGATAAAAAAAAGTTAAGCAAAATACTACATCCATGTCCTAACAAAAGAAAATCAAAACGCCTTAAACCCGACAATTGCAAAATTATACATAAACCGTCAAAAATAGGGTTTAAGAAGTTTTATACAATCCTAGAGTATAATTTTTACAGTTTTTGAATACAAGAATATACTTAGACTTTCTTTATTACTTTTTGATTTTTTATTGTAACTATAACAAATGGCAACACATGTAAATTAAAAACAACAATTACAGAATCTTTTGATTTTTGTAGTGGAATTCATCTTTCCTGTTTTTTTTTGTGGTTGTACATCCAAAAATACAAACAAAACCCTTTTTAATAATTTTTTTATTATGGAAGGCCTTTTTTGTATATCTACATTGCCCCATCTATTCTTATTAAACACTTTTACGCATCAATATGTTCAATAATTTCTCTGTTAGCTCTTATCGTCTTTTATCTGTTTTCGTTTTTACATAATCCTTTGTTTGCGACTACCACTGCAAAACCTTGCTTTTATCATTTAAACTCTACAATTTTCTCGTTTGTTTTTGACGCATTTAGCTGTTGAATATTCAACATGTATTTTCAAAGAAAGCCTCAACTGGTCTACATTCAATAACACCATGGTATGTTATATTGCTTGCCCTTGTGTATCCTATTATATCCTCTTGTGGTCTCGATATTGCCAGTTCGGCCGCATATTTTCTTAAAGTACCGATAAAGCGATCTATCCTACCGTTGCTTCGTTGTGATGTAACTGATACCTGCGTGTGTTTAATCTCATATAACCGCAACATCAACAAAATTCTATACTGCTAAACTCTTTCGCATTATCAGAATTACTTTTGGTCGTATATACCTCTTTTCGAACCATTGTTATATCTACCTGACTACATCGCAGATTCTATTTTTTCTCAAACGCTAAAGCTACATATCTTGTAATGATTACTACTCCTAATTATATGTATATCCCTTTTTTTTATCTCCATAAGATCATTTGCTAATTTCTCTGACACAAAATATGTGCCTACTTATTCATGCACGCTCAATTTTTCCTGTTGTTTATTTAGAAACACTGCACTCTTTACTGATCTTCTTAAGGTCGAAAGAATCCCTGGCCGCTAATAACACTGCTTTATATTATAATATAATGCATCTGCACCTCTGTGTTATCATTGATATGAATTTTTTACACATATTTTGATTCTTTGACTAATCTCTAAATATTTTACTATTCTACATTCATTTAATTGTCAGGAAATTTCTCCCTTCTCACTTTTAACATGTTTTTCTATTATAATTTTCTATATTTGTTCTTGCTTTTTATCTATGTTTGAATAGCTTCTATAGTAAAATTTCTACTCAGACTATCAGCAGCTTTCATCTCATATCCTTATATTTATCCATAATCAAAATCATACTTCATTATCTTCTCAGTCATTCGATTCAATGTAACATTTTCAAAGCATCTCTTCGTTCTAAGAGCTTTTAATGCTCTATGATTAGTTTCTAAAGTACATTTTTTTTTATACAATAAGAAAATTTTTCTATCCCCCAGCTAGCCGGGTTAAATTTCTTCTCCGTAACTCCATACTTTTTTTTTGGCCGGCGTAGGCTCATTTGATACATTTAAATATGTACCTCGTTTAGTATCTTCTGATTCTTGCATAAGCGTTGGCCCACAGCCTACAGTAGATGCGTCTGTACGCGGTTTAACACTACTTCTGTAATCTGGCAATGTAGGGGTTTCAATATTTCTTATTGCTATTTTTATTTATTAAAATTCATCTTGCAATATATAACTCCATTTAAAAGCCGTTTTATCTTTTATTCAGTAGCTACTTGCCATATTATATACTTAACTACTAAGGTGTTCTATTTATGGGCTATAACAAAATATCAATCCTAACAATTGTCCTAGCTCTAAAATCCTACTTAGTTTTTGTACTCCTCTACGTGTTCTTCTATCTTGTTTTATAGTTATTTCGTTTAGAATTTTTATTTTCTTCTGAGCAATCTAACCTCGGATTAACAAAATTATATTTTCCCAAAATTAATTCGTAAGTTATTGTAAATCAAATTCTCTTCACCTATATAACTATATGATCATGCTTTCTTTGCCTCGTAAATGTATTACCAAGTCATCCAGTTATTTTTTAGTCCTTTATTTACATATCAGCAAATATTGTGGTAAGACTTCTTGTCATTATGTGTGATATATTTTTATGTCTAATCAGTATACTATCTACTCATATGCTCTTCCTTGTACCTCGAATGCAGTTTCAAATTTATGTTTTTTAAGTATTTTACTGCTATAAAATGCCTCTATAAGATCAAAGATGGAAAAAAATCGTGATCCATACGTACTGTTTAATACATTCTAATGTTGCTTTTAGTGAAACTATCTTTTACTACTAACTCATTTAGTATAATCATGTTTTGTTTGTATTTAATTTCCCCATTTGGGTTTTTAGTAAACCGAACAGGCTTTTTGAAATTTAAAGTCGATTTCCGATTCCAATCCTTTCTTTCTAGCTTTAAAATGTATTGTAAACACTGCTGCTCTAGTGCCTGTGGTATTATGCACCTTTCCGTGCTACAATGCTGTCTGATATTGTGTCGAATCTTCATTTTCCGTAATTGCAATATTTTATTTTTGATCCCGTGTCATTTATAATTTCACTAAAAATCTCTTTGAAAGTTGTAAATGTTAAGTCACTATTTTTTTGTTTATAACTTTAACTACTGATTTAATAATAGTTGAATAATTATTCACCCTTTTATATTTATCTTTGGCATGCATCTTGCTTGTTGTCCTTCTCTTTTACAAGCAAAGTAACTTATTCGGTTATAGCTGCGTCTTTCAGACCCGCGGATAATCGGCTTCCTTTGATTTTCCACAGCTCTTAAAACGTTTGTTTAAGTGTCTGAATTTTAATACCATCCCCTTCTTATACATGTGTGTTCTCTCATTTGTAATTTGCGCTTCCAACGTTGTCCTTTTTCCGTCATCCTAGTATTCAACTATACTCGATTAACACTTAAATTTTTAATTGTACTCATCGTAGCCCTCATTATTTCCTTTACAATTTCATCGATGTCATTCATAAGCAAATGTAGTGTTTTGTATGTTTTCTTCATTGCCTAATTTTTTTCTCTCGTATTCAAAAACCTCTACTTTTTCAAATTTTTTTTCCAACCTGGTGACTTGTTTTTTAAATTTCTTGTATCGTTTGCTATACTCCTATGCTCTTTTGTGCATTTTTGACTGCTGCTGTTGCCATGTGATTTATGTTTTCTTGGATTTTTACAGGCCCCACATGTAGTTCAGTTAAACATGATCTATTGCATTTGTTGAGATTAAGAATGCCTGGTTTATTACTCGAAAAACAGGTTTTATTGCTATTAAACGATTCGAACTACTTGCAAAAATACGCATACACACAAAGAAAATAACTTTTTAGGTGAATTTTAAAAAACCTTTTAATAAAGATATACAGTGCACTTTTTTATGCGCCAAAAGCCGTTAAATTCACAGATCCGCCTCTGATTTTTTTTATTCAATAAGTTGTACACTTACAAAATTACAAAGAAAATATTTATATTAGGTACGTAAATACGTATACAAACTGAATTAAAATTTTTGATGCTCTATAAATAGAGAACAGTCTTAACTGAATTATACAAAAATGGTGTTTTATCTTGCTTCATTGCACGCAAAGTATTTTTATACGTGTGAACACAAAAAACTAAATATGTTAATTCCAGTTTTTTTTATATAGCGCTTAATGCAACAAATTAAAAAAATTTTGTAAAATAGAAACTTATTTTGTAAAAGATCATTCATCAAATACAAGGCGGTTGTATTAAATTTTTTATTTTAACTCCCGATTTACAACACAAATATTTAATGTAAGAGTGTTCATTACTAATTTAATATGTGTATTTTTTTTGTAATCTTTTTTATTCAGTTTTGTAATAACCATTTGGCGATTTATCATACAGCCGGAAAACTCACAGCAAACCTGTTTTTTGTTAGATAACAATTTTTTCTCTTACGGTTATTTTACAGAAACAATGTTTTTTAGTTAACATCTAAACAAAAAATGGCTTTTTTGCTAGTAAAACTATTTTTCGAGTAGATTAAAATTTTCAACACATTTTTTACATCCATGGATATAACTCGACTAGCTCAAAGTATAGAAGTACTAGATAGATATCGCAGAAAACATAACCCGAAGCCCGACTTTTATTATTGCTCGATTTACAATCCTTTTTACTCTAAATATTTTTTATACCAATAAAAGACCAGAATGCCATCAACCTTAGATAATATAAATGTAGCGTGTGCATTAGATATATGGCTTGAACTAATTAGTTTTGCATGTTTTGATTAAATTAAATAGATTTCCCTTTTATATTAGCAATTTCCTGCGTTGAACTTACACATTACTGTACGGTATAATTACATTTGAACGTTCAATTTATTTGTAAACATATAACCTGTTGTATACATGCATTTATTTTGTTGATATACTGTTATCCTTGCACTTTTCTAAAGATTACAGTATGTTTCCGAAATCTTATGCGTGTAATTTATGCAAAGTGAAGACGATGCACTAAATCTGTGTATATAAGAACCATAGAAATAAGAAAATGTCCTCGTATTACCGCATACGCAAAATAACACAAATAACGGTACATAGAATAAAATGGTAAAAGATCTTTTTTTAAAAACAGCATCTATTTACAAAATACAAGCAACGTTTGCAAGGCACAAAAAAAATTTATACTTTACAAACGTTGTGTTTTGTTATTATGTAATGTAATTTATAGCCCAAAAAAAAATTTAAGTCGTTATTTTTGTTGATTTCGTAAGATAAAACGGATGTTGTATATTCTGACTAATATGTATGATAAAGCAGTCTTAGCAGAATACAAATTTAATGCGCCGGTTCATTGCTTGATTTTATATATTTTTATTTTTATATAATGCTTTACTCTTTTTGAGGATATCCATTTATACAGAAATACAAAAAGTTTAATATGATAGGGTAGTTGAAAAATATTGCACAAGATATTACGCTGCAACAAGATTTTATTTACGAGTATAGAATAAAAATCATGACTAACGGCTAATTTTAAAACAAAAAAGCTTTGTTAAAGTATTCTGTTTATAAAAACATCGCGGAAATAAGTTGTTTTTTTAGTTCGAAATTCAACAAGAATGGTAAAAAAATGTTGTACTGTCTATTGGGATTTTGTCTTTTGTTGTTTTTATTATTATAAATGTGTATAGATATAGAGTATATATATTGAAAAATTGTCTTTACGTCTTATTATAAACAATCAACATTCTTTGCAAGGAACGCTTGCATTTTTAATTTCCAAAAATTACAACAATACAATTTTGGAAGGCTTATAAAAAAGATATCCATTTTAAACAGCAAAAAATACACCTTAAGAATTAAATACACGACTTTTATTACTCGATATTATTATTAGTAAAAAACTGCTGTCCCGTCATATGCATCTTTAGAGCAGAAACTAGTTTTTTAGTTTTCTTAAAAATATTTTTTTGTTTGTCGCATTTAAAACATTTTTTTGAAAAAAAGAAAAAAAACTTATGTAAAATTATAAACTAATTCTTTATTGAACTTTTTTTTTAGCCGTAGAAAAAAAAAGCACTTTTTAGATAGTATTTTTTTTATTTATGCCTGAAAAAGTTTCGAGTACAAAAATAAAATTTTTATAAAATTCATATACAAAAAACTTTTTGTATCGTGATTTGATAACAAAAATAAAAAATGATTGCTTAAAAATGAATAAACTCTCAATATTTTTATTTTTATTTGTATTTACAACAAACAAAAAAGCTATTAATAGTTCTTATAGCTTTTTTAAAATTGTTTTTTGCTCATTTCACGCAACTGAAAAACCTAAATTCTCAACGCAAAATATTTTTTGCACTAAAAACTGTGTATAATATTGTCACGTGCTATCTGATAAACGTTGGCCTTAAACAGCAAATAAAATGTAATAGTTTTTAATTGCTGTTATTTCTTAACGCATCAAAAAAAACCTGTATAAAAAAACCCACGCTAAGTTTTACATCGTTGTACATAGAAATACATAATATAATTTTGTAAAAAAATAGTGTTCATATATAAATACTAGACGTATAAGCTGTTTATATGTTAACAAACCACAGTATATACTATAAGCATGATTTATAAAATCAAACACGTTTTAATTTTTATTAAAAAAATGTTGTTAACATAAATGCGTAAAGTTCAAAAAATCTACTACTTTACAAAATTCTTTTTAAGAATTTTGCCATGCATTCATAGAAAATATTAATCGTTACATAAAACTTAAAGTACTACAACTAACTTGATTTTAAAATGACTAAAATAAGCATTTACTTCTTTTTGCTGCGTAGGTATAGTACGTGTTACTATGTTGCGTCAGCTGGCGGCTTCTTAGTTCGTTCGAAGACTTAAACCGTTAAGAGGAAAACTTGTTTATAAATTGTACAACACGAAAAATCAAAACCGTTAGCTCAAGCGTAAATAAAATGCTTTATCATGGGTATACTTGTATGATAAGTGTATATAGTAGGTAAGGTTAAATTTGATAAGAGTTTTGTACGAGTGAAGGATAAATACAAAAAGCACCGCAAAGTATAGAAAAGTACATAGAAATCATCTGTTAATAATATGCATGTTATTTATTATAAAAAAATTATCTTTTTTTATTATTTTTTTGTTTGCATTAAAAAATGAACTAAATTAAGTAATCGTAACAAGTTTTATGAACTCTTAAAGGTACATTCCTGTAGTAGTTTTTCTTATGCGGGTATGCTAGTGTGAATAGCCTTGGTTAATAGTCAGTTTAAAAATTTTTAATAAAGCACTAATATTAAGTTGATTATTATTGTAATAATGTAAATCATTCCCATAAAAAAGAATCGAATAAAAATACAACTATTTTTAATATAGTGTTAATTTGCGATATAATGATTGCTTACATGTTCTACGTATTTCTATATTAAAAAGTATGTTTAAAAAAAAAAAAAAACAATCCACATTCACATACAGGATGTGTAAAGACTTCTAAGCAAAAAGATACATAAAGCCGTAGTCATTAGTGTACACAGATCATATGCTTGTACTATAAAAAAAATTGTAGTTTACGATATATCTGCTGTAAAGTGGCAATTCGCCAAAGCCTCAAAAAGCACGAAAGTAAAAACAGTAAAAAGTAATCTGTGGTTTACTACACGACGGAGCGTGCTAAGCGAGGCAGTATGAGTTACACATTTTTTACATAAAATTTTAACGCCAAAAAATGGGATCATATATACAGTTTTTATTTTCGTTGCAGATGTCTTAATAAAAAATTTGGTTAGATAAATATTTATTTCAAACGCTTAAAAAATATAGTTTTAATACCCTATTGAACACATAAAACCTATCTCGGCCTGGCTTGTATTTTCCTAACTGTGCTTATGGTATAGGGGGTCTTTTTATATTTTTTTATATGTATAAAAAATAAGATTTTTTGTGTAGATTGCACGTTAAATTTTGTTGGCAGAACATATATCTTATACACACAGCAAAATCAACTTTTTTTTCTTACGAACGCAAAATAGCTGCTTGAGAAAATTTTCGATTTTCCAGTTACGTTTAAAATAATAAAAATTAAAGAGTTTTTGGCTATATTTTTATGTCGAAATAAATGAAACTGCATAGAAAAAAAATGTACTCTGCCATCAGTCTATAGAGAATAAAAATTTTTAATAAAATAAAAGCTACGCAATTACTTTTTTGTGCATATAAAAATTTAAAAAGTTGTGTATATGATAGGCAATTTTTTTTTTTTTTAACCATTGATCACAAAAAAACGAATTTCTAACACTATGCTTTTTTAACAGACACAAAAGCGTTTTAGTGTAATAATACCAAATAAAAATTTACGCAGTGTATATAGACGTTTTTTTGTTAGTTTGCCATTTTTATACTATTTTTCGTTTTTTTTGCTGATCATACAACATTTTTTGGCTTTCTTGCAGACTGATCATAAATATAGACAAAAAACATTACATGATAATTTTTTACCCTAGAAAAAACAATGTATGATTTTGGTCAAGCAGAGTAATACAACCATAAAAAATTTATTGTACATGTATATAACATGTACACTTTACCACGCGCCAAATACATAAAATCTACTGCCGTTACAAACCAAGGACGGCAAAAATGTTGTATTTTAGGTATAGATTAACAGCACGTAACTTTTAGGGTGGGTTGATAAAAAAACGTTTTACATATAAGTATGTATTTATTAAAAATTTATAAAATTATTCAGATATTTTTTTATTTTGTTGAAAATCAATTTTTTGTAAAATAATAATAACCTTGCTTTTTGCGTATGCCAGAGTCAAAGAAGCTAAATTCTCATAGAATACGGTCGTCTCAAGTTGTATCCTACAATGCGTTTACACAAATAAAAAAGCTTACATTTTCATTGCAAAATTTCACGTCGGTGATTGCATAAATATACTTGTTTTGTAAAAATACCGTTAAAATCTTAAAAAAGCATTTCTTAATATAAAGATTTTTGAATAATGTAAAAAATCACAAAAAAAATTTCTATATGGGGAATTGCGAACTAGTGTCACAGGTTGCTACAAACATGAGTATTTTTGCGTTTGAGACTAGATATAAAAATTTTATCTATGTCTATAAAACAATATTTAACAGTTCGCAAGTGAACATGATGTATACGTTCTGCATGCAGAATCGCACAGGCTTTAAGCAATTTTTGTTTTCATATTAACCTAATAATAACAAAAATAATATTCTATGACGTATTTTATACAAATATATCATGTAAATGTGTTTTTTTACTATGATAGTTGCATGTAAAAAATTTGATATTAAAAAAAGTTGGATTCGCATTTTCAATTTTTTTTTTGCATTTTAGACCTCTAACATTTTTTGATCGTAACTAACTACAATAGTAATATAAAATATTGTTTATAACTTGCCTTATCTTATTTTTTACAGTTGTTTTGATTTTTGCGAGCTGTAGTTTTTTTCTACATTAAGTTTATTGGTAGCCACAATTTTATGCAGTTAAAAAGCAAATTCAAAATCGGTCTATACACACACTTAAGGTAAAAGATTAATTTGCGCAATAATAACATTTTAAAACATGCATTTTTTTGCTGTTATTCACAATTAATAATAAAAAGGAAATATGCAGAAAACTTTTTGTATTGGTTTAATAAATAATTTTTATATTTAAGGGTTCTTAATATGGAATATTATAGAAGACACATTTTTTTTTTGCCATTAAAATTTATTTACATTCTGAATGTATTTTTAACGGCAAAAATTACTTCATATAGCATTTTATGACAAAAAAAAAAGGTTTCGCAAAACGTTTTGTAAAAAAAAAAATTATAAAAAATTTAAAAATCAGTATTCTAAAGAAAAAAAAACCGTAAAAGGTGTTTTGATTTCATAAAAGCCTTATTATTTAGTATTAGTTGGGAACCCCTATAAAGAACCAAAACAAGCTCAACGACAAAAGAACAATAACTTTCGTATTTACATTGCCGCCTTCTTGCTTTTCGCCGTAGAGTCAAGCATGCAGCAATTCGCATGCTAAATTATCCAAACTAAATGTTTTCTAGTAAGGATTGCATAATTGCTAGTTAGAAGTATGCACAAAAAAGCAAAAAACAGTATTTTGCTGTATTCTAAGGTATAAAATCTTACATAAAAAAATTAACAAAGTTTCTATAGAAGCATTTTTAGCTTGTACTAAAAACAATAAGTATAAAAGGTTGTTTACAAGAGCGTGCTCATTCGTTATCTTTTTACCTGTTTTTTTTTCATTTAAAAAAAAAATGAATGTTCTTATCTTTTCATGCAGCATACAACATTTTTAATCTGCTAAAATTTGAACTACGCGCAATATTATTTATATTTAAAAATTAAAGCCTAAGAACTCTCTTTGCAAATTGCATTTGCAGCCAAGACATCTTGCTATTTGTATGTAGAAGACGTAAGTTCTTTTTTTTGCCCAAATGTTTGTGTCATGTTGCTTTAGATTATTGCCTTACACACATTGAAATGCTAAGACAAGATGTTATTAACTTTTCTTTTGTGTTATTATAAATTTACTTTAAAGTACAAATTTAATATAATCATGGATTTTAAATGTTTGCTTAGACTGTATTTTTTTATAAGACTGTGTGTAAACTTTATTTGAGTGTCGTTAATTAGGACACGAAATGCCAAACTACTTATCTATAGACAATATTGCGTAAAAGCTGTCTTTACAGTCGCAAGTTATCTCCCTGGATGCATAGTTTAAATCGGCATAATATATATACGTGGTTGCTATAAAAAATCAGTACAAATCAGTATTTAAAAAAAAAAAAAACTCATAAGAAAACACTCTGTGTAAATATTGCGCGCTTATCCTGCAATAAATCAACGCCAATGTTTTTCTGTTAGACATACTGCAAACCTAGCCTGTAACTTACACTTATATTGCCAAACTTGTTTTCTTTTGTAATGTTCACGTAGTTTACCATAGATGTACAAAATTTATGTTGTTGTTCTTTTTGTTGTTTATCTTTTTGTGTTTTTATTTATTTGCTCTGCATCATATAGTTTTTAAAAAAAAAAAAAATACTTTTTTGTCAGCAAATATGCAACTTATAAGCAAATTGGTTTAAAAGCCGTCTAAAATCATATTTTTTATACAGTCTTTGAGTGACTAACTACATTTGACTGTAAATTATAAGAAGTTTGCAAAAAATGTATTATGAAGCTGTATTATTGTCAATTGTAACTTCGTAAAAAGCTTTTATGTTTTTAAAAAATATCAAAGTATGAAAAAACATACAATGACCAATAGAATGGAACCGTTGAAATTTACTTTTAAACGTGTTTACCTTTTATATGTAAAATTTTCGTAACGTCAAATTTTACACATTAAGCAAGATGTCGTACTGCCGGTAAGATTATTCTTAGCACAAAGTAGCTCAAGACTAGATATAAACCCTTCCGCGTTCTTGGACGATATATATCGTCTTTTTTTTAGCACGAAAATTGAAAAGGACGATATATATCGTCCTGTGATGCTCACGAATTACATTAGGACGATATATAGTGTCATTTAAAGAACGCGAAGAAAAAAAAGAACGATTTAAACTACATCCACGTCTCAAACCTAAAAAAAAAAAAATCAATTATATTCATGATATTGTAATACAGATATAGTTATCGACAAAATCTTATATATTTACGTTTATCTGGGGTTTTGTGTTAATTTAGATTTTTTTCGTTCTTTTTTTTGAATTTTCTTCTACCCCCTTGTTGAAAAAAAAAAATTCAAGAACGCGAAAGGGTTACTGAAGTTATATGCGTCTTTGTCTTGTTTTGTTGTTTTTTATTTTGTTGATATCGTTTAGTGTGTATTTGGGAAGTTTCCTATATTTTTGTTTTAAATTTATAAGTACGCACGTCATGCGCGTATTTAGGGGGATTTCGGGGGTTATAACCCCCCTCTCAACAATTTCTATGCTTGAATTAAACGGGGTCTAAAATTAGGGGAAAAAATTTGAGCAAACAAAAATTTAAAAAATGGAAATTTTTTAAAATGAATCAATAATTTTTTTTGAAAAATACATTTTTGTCGGATTACCATTTTTTTTTACCTTTTTTCTAAAAACCCGCCCTTGTAAAAATTCCTGTCTACGCCACTGACGTGTGTCCACTGTATTTATATTATGATATAAACATACATTGAGCTTTTTTATTTTTAAAAAAGTTCTTGTATAAAATAGCTTTTATTTTGTGTCATTTACCATTTAAAACCTTGTAAAATTACTTGCAATCGCACAGGCGTTTACATGGTTTATGAAATAACTCGTACATTGTTAGCCTAACTACTTTCTCATTTTACATTAAAAAGGCGTAAAATAGTAAAACGTTTTTTTTTTTTTTAGTCGACGAGGATTACACTATTAGTAAACGTGCTGAAATTTCTAGGTGTGTATTATAATTTTTTGCGTGTGTTTTCTACTAGAGTAAAACAATTTTTTTGCTAGATAAGACACATGTCTCATAGTTTTTACGACAATTATATTCGTGTTTACATTTTATAATTCGCTTTGTTGCTGTATTGCGTTCATATAACACATATTCATTACAATACTAAGATCACGTTTTATTCGCGGTTGGTTTATATTTAATTTGCAACCTTTAAGCAAGATGTCAAGTTTGCTTGCCTGGATAATTTTAGCTGCAATTTTTAACCAAAAGAGTCATTTAAAAATACTAATTGCTTACGTAAGCTACGATTCTAAGTCAGCTTATTATAAAAAAACTGTTACAATAAATCTGGTAAAAAAGTATGTAAATCAAAAGTTAAAGCTAAGAATGCACGTAAAAAACATTGCGATGAATTTTTAAATTATTTTTACGTGTTTTATATTATCAAATATATTTCTCTACCATACCTTAATACTTGATTACATACAACACGTTGCATTTAAACCTAAACATAATTTATAAGATAAACAATCGATTTCCTTGCAAAAACCATATTTGAATGTTTAATGGCATTTTTAACATGAAAAATAAACTAACAGCTGTATTTATTTGTACTTTGCCGTTAAAATTACCCATTTTAAGTGTTGTTTTTTGCACAAAATTGCTACTCATATTTACGCTTAGAAAAAAAACCAATATGTGGTTTACGGTCAATTTTTATTTTAAAGCATGGTTCAGTAGTTTTGCGTACTGATAACAGCGTCTGTACTACTTGTTTGTGCATGACTGAATGCAAAATTGTGTACTAGGTTTACCAGAAAAACGTAATAAATATTATTTTAAAATGGAGCAGATATTGATTTTTTATAGTTGTATAATTTGGTTTTTAAAAAGCGGGATTGCAGTTATTGCTGATGTCGTGTTTTTTTAAGTTTAATAGTGCATGAACAAAATACAACACACTTGATGTTACTAAAGTATCTCTTGGCATGTTAAAAAATACAAGCTCATTTAAATTTGCTTCAGTAGCTTCCGTAAGAGGTTTATATTAGCCCGGGAATACCCGTGCTGCCCAGCACGGCCCTCGGGCTGGTTTGTGTGGTCAGATTAAAAACTTGTAAAACTTTGTTTTTTTTTTGTTATTTACCCAAAAAAATTAATATTTAAAAATTACTAAAAAAATAAGGTTACTTAAAAACACGCATTTATTTTTTTACTAAAATAAAAAATAGTAAAGCTGTTAAAGTCCTTCAGTTTACTTTATAAAAAAATATACATGTGTTTTGTATATAACTAAATGCAGCTTGAATGTTTATTTTACTGCCTTTTAGGCAAAAAAATATATTGAAGGTATACATAAAAAATAACAGATCTATTTCTGCATCTTAACATGTTTTTTTATAAATAACTAAATTAAATGGCAAAAATGCGCTAGTACTAATAAGTTAATCTCATTTTAAAAATTCTTGTTTTTTGTTTGGAGGTGCGAAAACGACAGCTAGTAATTATATACTAAAAACCAGAGATGTCAATGTCAATTATACATATTACGGGTAGCTCTAAATCAATATTGAATTGCAGGTGATATTTAAAATGCTCAAAAATTAGTTTATTTGTTGCTTTTATATATGATAAGTGCCATTTTGAGTTCACAGACTTTGTAAGAGAGTGATTTTTTTTTATGCAAGTCAATATATGTGCTTCTCATTTAACTTTCCGTATACCTACGACTTAATATATAAGTATATGGGTTTTATTATTGTTGTTAAATCTATTTATAGGTATTCTTTTTGTTTGCCAAACCTTTTTTTATCGGCATATTAATTTTAGTATATATTTTTTTACTTACTATTTTTTTATATAAATAAAAATAACAAACAAACATTTTTATAATGCTTTAATTTTACTTTTTTTTGTGCAAACTATACAAAAACGTGCAATTTGTCTAATAAAGCAACCATACTATATATAGATTTTTTTGTCTAATTATGTTGCCTAAAATGCAATAAGAGTGAACATATTACATAGACATATTTTGCTTATAAATCGTATAAAAAAACGGTTTTCTACGTGGTAAACATAAACCTCTGAATGTTCAATGCACAATTATTGGCAATCAAAAATAACCTGTATTCTTTTACAAAGCAAAAAACTTATTTATTACATATTGTGTATTTAAATTAGACTTTTCATGCGTTTTTACGTATACTGTAAACGTCAACACATTATATGTGTATATTCTTCAAATTACATTTTCTGTTTTATATATAATGATTGTACGCTTTGTAACTGTAAAACCAAGATAACCGTCTTTTAAGAAAAACCTTTAGGTTGTATTATTCTATAAATAAAGACACATTTTATACACAAACAAAACACAAAAACTGCAGTATGAAACTATTTTTGCTTTTTTTGTGTTTTTTTATTAGTAAAAATACAATTTTAGCGGTTTTTTGGTTCAAATTCGGCTAAAAAATTGATATTCGCCATTAAATTTTATAGCGGGTAGTAACGGTAGTAACGTGCTCTTTCACCTTGTGTATTTGTCTTGAAAATATTACAAAGAAAGCCAGAACGAACCGGTTAATGCAGATTTATCTTTATAATAAATGAGTCTACAGGTTTTTGGAATAAAAGCCACAGCACGAAAATGCCCTTACGACAATTTTTTTTTTTTTACTGGCCGTAAACTGACATATAATTTTTTTTAATGCTTCATAATTATGAATTGTGCAAATTCAAAGAATTAAATTATATTTTTACGTTATCATATTGAAAAAAAAGTTTATAATCTAATCGGTATGTGCAATCGTCATTGAATTTTTTTTCTTCACCTCTATTGATGATCAAGTTATGTATAACTTTTTTTCTTAGGTATTTGTTTTGACAGTAGCATTGTTGTCGTAAATAAACTTAGTACCGGTACATATGAGTGTGTTGTCATGTAGCTCTACTACTAAAGTACGCAAAAATTGTTCTATCATATATATGTTTACACGACCCTGTGTTATTTCTTTATTTTGAAACCACTTATTTGCATCGTCTTGTTTTATGCCATCATTGTAGTGGTCGACTGTAAAAAAATTGTCATTATGAACAAAAGTGTTTTTTACTTTGTTTTTATTATAATCTAACCCTTTTTTTGTTATAAAGCTGCCATAAAAAATCAATCCTGTATTTTATTTTAAAATGACGTCATATTCTATGTTTTTCAATGGTGCAAAACCTTTAACTTTATTCGATGGTAAAAAACAGTATTAAAAAGTTTATAAAAATATTACTAGTAAACTAAAAAATTACTTTGTGTTATTATTTTCTTAACCATCTTCATTTCGGTAAGGGTTTTGATCTATCTAGAAGTGTCTATGCACAGTTAAATCTTCACTGTTCAAAAACAGTCTTTTTTTGTTATGTCTATTGTTGTAAAAACAGCATTTTATGCTTGTTTTAATTAGTTTTGTAATGTAGCCTTTGCCGTAACGGTTCTTTCGTTTTATGTTTTTTTAATGGTTCTTTTGTTATAAATGTACACAAATCAGTCTATGAGAACAGGTTAATAAGAGTTCTAGTAACCCTTCTAGACATTTTTTCAAGATCATATTTTTGTATGTATGCTGCAATGTTTCTTTTTCACGTTTGTGTTGTCGGTTGTTCTGCTTTTTTTCTACACAGACGCTACGATGCACATGAAATACGATGCGCAGTTTGTTGGTCTTTTCTTACTGATTTTTTTGCAGTATAAGAATGCGTACAAAGGCTATTTTTCTTTAGCTTTAATTATCTCCCAAAATAGTTTTAGAAGTCAAAATAAAACAATTGTGTATGTTTCAGTGTACTTTTTGCTGTTTCCACACAATAGTTGTTTGTTTGTGAATTTTATACATACGAAAAATTTATATATTTTTTTTTAC
The DNA here is from genome assembly GCA_034694785.1 of Agrenia bidenticulata. NCBI lineage: Eukaryota > Metazoa > Arthropoda > Collembola > Entomobryomorpha > Isotomidae > Agrenia > Agrenia bidenticulata. The sequence continues at coordinate 25,884 of JAQFYM010000952.1, forward strand.
AAACAAGTTTTAAGCTCATTTCTAAGAACTTTTGATTTTAATGCATTTTGCACTAACAAAATTTATGCTGAAACTGTAGAAGTTATCTTTCACGATAAGCAAAAAAACTAAAACAATGTAAAAACAGTCTCTGGTAATACAAAACAAGTAGTATAAAGAGATACATTTTGTTTAATCGTATTGTTGTATGCAACATTTTCAGCATAAACCTTTGTCATTAGAGCAGTATAAGCTTTAAACAGTACTTCGTTTAAAACATAACTGTCTACTTCCGAATGTAAGATCATTTACGCATTTGTGATATAGACCCACGTCGCAATTATTATTTTTTACTTATAACAATGTGTCTGATTTACTTTTTATGTATTTGGGAGTACTACACTATGTTCGACGCACCTCAGACAGGTCTTAGAAAAGAATTACCAGCCTTGTCTCGGCTTGAATATTTTCGCCATTGCTGGAATTTGTGCATAAATAGTTGAAAATAGGAACTGACTACTCATATAGATCGAAGATGTATAAAAAATAAGGCATAGGCTGTACAGACTACAGTTGCAACATTTTGCAATGTGCGATAAAAGAGAGGACAAATTTTTAGTTTGTTAGACCGAATTTTTTATTTATACGATAAAAAATAAAAAAACTGCTTATTTCAATATTTAAAAAAAATATACCTAAATATACAGAAACGGTAAATATATACTTTGAAAAGGCAATAAATGTATTTTTGTCAGGTCTAAGCTGTATAGGAAAAAAATTTTTATTTAAAAAAAAGGTTCTGAGAAAATTTGTAGTTTAAATAAACTACGATATTATGATAAACAGTATATTTTTTGTATCGTTTTGCAAAAGTTTAATATGGGTAAATGCGACGCCAAAAGATTTTAAAACCAAAAAATTTTCATAAAATTACACTATAGAGATATTTTATGTTATTGGACAGTTAAAACAAAACTGTAAAATAATAATTTTTTTTAGGTAATAAAGTATAGCCTTTCTCTGTAGATATTCAAAATACTTTGAAAATATTTGACAACACGTACTGTACAGAGGCACATACGATTAAAATACGATTGCTCCTCTCGGTCGATATTGATTTAAATTAAAAATAAAGTAAAATGTTTGGGTGTAAAAAAAAATCACACAACATGTCTTTATATGTCATTTTATAATATGTAACATGTTCTTATATTGTAGTCAGGGCCTGTCAAAGGAAGGCAGGGGAATTTTGTCAGGGGGCCGTCTATGAAAGGAGCCCACTTTTTGCAATTTGTAAAAATATTAAAAATATTTAAAGTGAAGATATCGGGTATAGAAAAACGCAAAGCATGTAGCTGTTGCTTAAAATTATATTTCTAAGACCAGTTTATATAGTTTTTGTCATATGGGGCCTTTCGATGTTTGTTATCATATTTGTGATAATACGAACTTGTTAAGTTTTTATGGCGTTGCGAAAAGACACAAATATAGATATTTACAGATAAATAAGGTTGCATATAAATTTTACTTTCTCTTGCAATATTTGTTATATTACCGATGTTTTACTATATATTATTAAAGACAATTTAAGGTCAAATTTATAGACAAAAATATGAACTAAAATGATGGCCTTCAGAAAACATTATTCAAAAATTATTAAAAAAATTTATTATTGGTAAGAAAGACTTGTTTTGAAAGGTTAAAAAAAAACTTTACAATAATTTATACGTGTCTGTAGACAAGGTACGATGCTGAGTTCTTTTCTTGGATTGTTATATTGACTTATCAGTTACCTTTTTATTATCGCTAAAAGTATGTTTTTGTACTCCTAGAACAAATAAATCAACTTTAAAACTGTGTGTCACCAGTCATTGTTATTTTATGTTGTATAATAGTTTTTGAAATGTAAAAAAAACTTTTTTTGTTTTTTTTTGTCAATATGCAAACATAAAAATCTTTGTAAAAAAATTCAAATTTACTAGGTGCTGATGATCAAAAAACATAACCATATGAATAATCTGTATTTTTTCAATAAACCATATGCCTGCAAGATTTTTTTTTGTCTTCAATTAGTTAAATTTCATTTCAATGATTATAATACATGTAGAAATAACGCATGCTACAGACAAACGAGTAGTCAGTAAAAAACTTTTATGTAAATCTGTCTTGTTGCGTATAGCTTTTTGGTTGCACGCCAAGCCATAAAATATACTTTGATTTGCATTTTTTGTTTTTCGTAGATGTTTTTTAAATTTTGAACGTTTCAGATATTGTAGATTACACGAGCTTTTGCACATGCAAATACGTTACAGAAAATGTAATTTAATATGCAGCTTTTTTTCTTGCTTAAACATAAGGGTGACTGTCGTAACTTGTGCATCTAGACACCAGCCAAGTTTTTAGAACCGATATAAAACAAAGCAATATAAAACAAAAATATGTGCAATTATGAAATAAAAAACCGTACCAAAATTTGTTCATGGTTGCAAAACACTTATTAAGTTTTTTTTTTTTTTGCTAGCGTTTACACATTATTATTAGTTTCTAAAAGCAGATAAATTAAAAAAATACTCCAAAAAATGCTAGTTGATTTAATTAAACAGGTGAAAGTATAAAATATCACAATTTTTTGCTATTTATTGTAAAAAAAAATATTCAATATTAAAGTTTGTTCGATTTAGAATTATTTATTTAGTATGCATAATTAACATTTTTTTTTTGTTAGTCTTAGCATATAGCCAGGGTGCTAATCATGAGTCTTTTTGATGAAGTCAGATACCCAATCCCCTATAAAACAAAAAATGGCCAGATATTGCCATTTAAGTATAATTAAGGCCACAAAAATTTTTTTGCCTCCCAAAAAACACCTAAAATTTTCGCCGTATATATAGCATATAATTTTTAATCTGTTCTAAAAAATACACTGTAAGTTTTTTTTTCTTTGATAAGGGCCCGAAAAAAAAATCCCCTGGGCCAGCTTTGTCTTTGGAAGGCCCTGATTGTAGTTGAACTTGTTTCAAATAAAAGCCAACTGCATCTAGATGGCTTTATTGTACATAAAAACAAGCAAATTATATTGCAAGTACAAAGTTAAGTATAAAAAGCAGTAAAGTTTTTTTACTTTTAAACCGTTTTTAGCATTCAAAGGTATTTTCTTAAATGAATTAAAAAAGTGTCGCAAAAAGCTGTATGCCTCAATCCTCAGACTTGCATCTATGTCCATATCTAGATAAGTTAAGACGTACGAGCCTTTAGCAGGACTATTATTTAAAAAAAGCGATTTGTTTTCTGTACTGTTTATGACAATTACAGAAAAGTAGTGATTTGTATAATTAGCCAATAATATGATTTTATTGGCATCCGTACATAACACGAGTAACAAAACAGGTTTTTTAAGAATAAAAGTTGTATGGGCGTTTATATGTTCTTCTTTATGTATCACTTAAGCTTGGCAAGTGCACATAAGTTAGAATTAATGTTAAATAGGATTTTGTTTGTAAAAATGTATGCATACAGTTCTTAAAAATGTTTACTCTTTTTTTGGCGTAAATAATGCGTATATTTGTATTTTAAAAAATATACATTTTTTGATATATTTGTATGCATATCGCCAATCATTAAAAAACTGCTTTTTTTTGTTTGTTATGATAATTCAGACTATAAAAACTAAAATATATAAAAATTTACGTAATGTTACTTAATAAACTGCAGGGCATATTTCTCGGGCAACACATTTTTTAATTTAACACAGGAAAAAATATTAAAAATAAAACGCGGATGCAAAGGCTAGATAAGCTTCGGAATCAAAATCTAAAAAAATATAAAATGTTGACATAAAATTTTGGTTATCAATAATACACCTCATTCTTTTTTTGAGGCCTTCGTTTTTTTTGTTAATGATCTATTCAGAACTTTAATTACGCCATTTTTCTATATAAGATACCGTTTGGGAAAGTGTGCGCAACATAAGGATGTGCAAGAGCCGATGACTAGTAGATCTTTAAGCAAACCTTACATAAAAGTCATTTTTCCTGTACAAAGAATCAAAAAGGTTTGGAATTTGCTCTTATACTAGTTATTATTTTTAGTAATGAATTTTTATAGAAGGCAAGATTGCGTTAAGCAAACAAATATTGCAAAACTGAAAGGCGAAATCCGTTCATTTTAAGGCGTGTCTATAATTCCTAAATATAGTTTAAAACTTCTAAATGTACCGTAACGAGCATTAAAATACCATACAAAGACGCTTATTCTATTAAGAAATTACAAGCATACATTGATACAAACAAAATTTGACGATTTTTGGTATAAGTGACTTAAAAAAACAATTTGACGCTTTAAATATATTAAAAATAAATATTCAGTATTTTATGCCTAAAAATCCATCAACAAAAATACATATATAAAAAAACGTAACATATAAAAAGATCTTACGATCAATAGGCCTCGCATGTAAAGTGTAAATACATTACATACTGTTGAAAATCAAAAATTTTTTTATATGAGTGTTACAATTTATATATTAAAAAACACTTAGACACGCCATTAGTCATTAGTTATAATGCTGATGCTATATGATATGATGGTATCCGGACAAGATTTTACGCGTTTGAAGCTGTGTGTATTTTTACTATTGTACAGAGATGCAATTTATAAAAATAAAATAAAACACATTATCGCTTTCTTACTAACGGTGTACTCTTGTAATTTTTAAGCAAAATTTTTGCGTCTTAATTAAGCGATAAAAATTCCAATAAAATGTTTTTGTTCCTTTGGAAAAAAATGTAGTCCTCTATTGTATTTTTTCTAATGCAAAACTGTCATTAATATTAATATAGACCATAGTGCCCCACCTTGCATTTTTTTTTTGAATTGGAATACAAATCATATTATAGATCCCTGCATATATAACCAACGAATTGACAAAATATGTAGTACACAAAGCTTTAGAAATACAAAACAGTGACAAGTGAACAAAATAAAATAAATGCGACGACTATGAATGAATCAAATATAACTTTGAGCTGGCCAGAACCTTTACAATTATTGCACCTCGAATATGCTTAAAGTATAGTAAAATACAGCATCAAAGTTTTTTTAAACTGTATCAATAATTTGATCAGGTTGGCAATACAAATAGTCAATGATTGCCAAAATACACAATATACTACTGAATAGGTTTTTTTTTGTTTGAAGAGCCATTTATATATCCTGAATTTCTAGTAGACAAAAACAAAATAAACGTTCCGAAGAGTATCAAGGATAGATGGTGTTTAATTGTTATCCATCTCTGCAAGATGATACTATTCTTAAGCTCACGAGTGTAGTAAACAAATACGAATTGCGATAAATTGCTTAAAAGCCCAAAAAAATTATTTGCATTAAGCAATGTAAATTGTTTTAAAATAGAAACATTGCAACAGAAAATAAGATGAAGTAAACCCAAACACAATTTTATAGTATAATATACAGTTTTTTTATACCCAAATACAAAAAACACTAAATGCATTGCTAAATAATCATCTATGACAGGATTAGAAAAGATAGCCGCCTGGAGGATGCATATTGCTTTTTTGTATATATACTGAAATATTAAGAGGCGTAAAAAAACTTCGAAAGACACAAAAGCAACAATCGAACATGAAGAAAAGATATAAAACAAAAGAAAAATTATGTGATAAATGCCGTAATAAATTAGAATTCTATTTTAAATTTATCTATCTTTAAACCTATACCTTTTTGAATGCGTATACTTATAACCTATACTTTTTTTATTGGTAAGCTTAGTGGTCATAAGATATCAAGAAATACAAGAAAAATGACACGCAAACCACGCCTTTTTTTGGCAAAAACAAAAACTTTACCTTAAGTACTTTAACGCTTTTGTATATGTTAGGTCCTTATTTTATGATAAACTATAGGTGTAAAGTTACCACATAGAAAAAATTATTGGTAAAACATATGCTGAAGTCAAAAATGTCTAGAAATGCACATAATCCATTTTTAAGTATTTATAATCGTCAGATTGCGCATCTTTATTTATCCATCCTTATCATAATTGCATATGTAACATAACTCAAAGTTTATTTTCATACTTTATAAACGGACATAAAAAGGAAAAAAAAAGTTTGCAAGATTTATTCCTTTAATGTTTAAGAAGGAGTGGAAAATTTTTACCTTTTTATGTATAAACTTTTTTATGCTCGCTCAGTAATCATCTTTTGTATTGCACGTAGGGCTTGTTTATACTTAGTTTTTGGCAATTGGGGTTACAGATTCTACAATTTACAATACCCGAAGATGAAAGAAGGTTTTTTTTCATTACGAAATAAGAAGCAAGAATAGTAAATTTGATACATAACATATACAAATGTGCTATTTATTATTACTTCTTGAAGAAATGCTCAGACCTTATGTGATCTGTGCAACTAATATAAAGATGTCACGATCTAAGTTACGAATTTATTTCAAGAAAAAAGTCTACTTACAGATTGCTGCTTGTAGCATACGCCTTACAAGTGTATTTTATAGCCGTTTATGTCGGGAAAGCCAAGATTAGTTGTAACAAATTATAAGGGTATTAAAGGAAAACTATTTTTATAGTATTATAAATATGCAAACAAAAAATTGTAAAAAAAGACTTTGTAACCTAAATAAACAATTGCAAAAAACCATCACCGAAAACTTCTATCACAACCGATTTTCGTTGTGGGTATTAAAAAACTCGTTTTTTATCAGAATTTTTGCACTTCATAGCAATTACGGCACAAAATATATTTTTTTTTCTTTTGTGTTATACAAATTATCATAGACAAAACCTGTCTTTGTAGCAATCTTTTTGTACATAATGGTGTAAAAAGATTAGTTTGTGAGAACAGTACTTTTTGTAATTTCTTTTCTTTCATGTAAGATTTGTAAAATATTTCGGATGCAGTAAATTAAGATAGATTTATGCGCATCATTTCTTTTTATCTTTCCAAAAAGTTTTTTAATTTAAAAAATCGTTTTTTTTCAAATGCGCTATATAAATGTATGATTTCTGTATTTTGTGTTTTTTTTGTGCATAATATTTTACAAGGCTTTCTTATACAAATCCATTTTTTAGGTTCCGTAGTTAATACATGTAAAACTAGGAATACCTATTTTGAAAGTAAATTTGTACTAAAATAATACAGACAAAATTTGGATTCGATTCGTTGATATACGTATGTGTGGCATTGGGTTTGTTTACTTTTTTTGTAAAACTAATCTTCTACCAAATACCATCAATACGTACAATGTATCCTCAGATATAATGAATGAATTTTTTTAAGTTGGTAAATGCTAATCTTTATATATATCCATCAGTTTTATAGTTGCATTTTTGTTTCTCTGCAAATTCAAATTTTCAGGGTATGAAAAACGTGAGAAAACCCAGGAACATGCATAAATTATAACACGTTATTCTACAAAGTGAATAAAAAACAAATTTCACTTTATATAAATGTTTCTAAAATAAAAAAAGCATATGAGACATACTAAAAATTTTATATGTAGTTTATACTAGTTATGTGCTTTAAAACGTGCAAAATACGCGTGAATGTCGTATATAGCAAAATCATTTACTAGTTCCCATTAAATGTTTTTTTTTTTGCAATAATTTTAATTTTTTATAAATAGTTTAATACAGTAAAACAGCTACAATGCATGTCCTATAAGTAATTCTGTTATCGCTTTTGCCTTTTAAATACCCGGGTTTCCAATTTTTGTCGGGTTGTTAAATAAAATAAAACGTTTAAAACTATCGGGGTATCCGGGTTCAAAACCCCTGGGTATGACGTGATACGATACGCTTGTTCAGCCGATCGATCGCATCGGAAAAATCCGTGGTTATCGCGAGAAAGCAAGTTTTTATGATAGCAATCTGATGCAAGCAGGGTGTAGAATTTTCTCGGCAAAAAAATTAATTTAATTTTTAAATAATCACAAATAGTAACCTAGTTTGCAGAAATGAATGTGACGCGCAATTCCTTTTTTCCTAAATTTTTTTACTTATCAATTAAAAAAAAAAATGACGAAACATATTTATAACGCGTATAACTATTTACTGCACCTAGAGCTTTTTTTTTTTTTTTTTTGAAATTGCATTTTCATATGTGGTGAAAATAAAATACGTAAGAACACCTGCTTTTTTTGTGTATATTGGATAATTTACATTCTTTTTTTTTTTTTGCTATTTCATAAACAAAAAAGAGTAAAAAGATATTCAATACAAAATTTCAGTATGTGGTTTGACGAAAATAAATTTCTGTTTTTTTTTTTACCTAAATTTTGTTGTTGTCGATAGAGGAAGTACAATCTTTAACTTTTAGGTTTTTTAAGGCACTAATTGCTGATTTTTTTTAATTGAGTGCAAAATTGTTGTAAAACGACTTTTCGTGTTTAATATATGAGTCGAATTTGAAGGCTGTTTTTAAAAATTTACCTGGCCAACACATAAATAATTTATCTCATGAATTAGCTATTAATCATACTATATTTTTGCGAATTTATACAACTAAATATCGAAAAATCGGATTTAAATTTATTTTTAGCTTTTTTTTGTACAAATTTACTTTCTCAAAAACATAATAAAAAATAGTAAATCCCTATAAAGTGAAAACCAGCATTTTAGCCTTAAAAAATATAACGCTTAAATGATTTGTGGTGACAAATTACCAGATCTGGTATTTCTCGATGCAGCGGGTCTTCAAAAATGTGGCCGCGACCCATATATGGCAAAAATAAGGGCCAATTGATTTCCATATTTGTATTGTACTTCTGACTTATGATTTTAAATAGGGGTAATCAGGGCTGGCGAATATTGTATGACAATAATATGTAAGTCAATTTTTTAACCGCTCCCTATTATGGCCATAATGATATTGCGATATATTTGTTCTTTTGTGTATTGGTAAACTGTATAGCACGTTTATATGCTTTTTATTCAATCCCAAAGGAATTTCATAGTAATAAATGGTGATGAATACATAGAAAAGTTCAAGAAATAAAACAGATAATACAGATGAATGTATTGTGTCAGTAAGTGTGTAAGAACAAAAATAATTTGCCAGAAAGTGAAAACAGACGACGAGAGGCTTATGATGGCTACTATGGACCTATAGAAAGCACGCGCTGAAATGTTCGAGTAACAGGGACAGAAACTAGAGACGGCGGAGAAGATAAAGAAGGCAATGATAGAGAGAAATACAAAAGAAGGCAAAAAAGAACAGCAAAGGACATGGAGAAAATAGATGCCCGAGGAGGTCAAAAATGAGGTATAAAATCCATGAAGTAAAAGACCGGGAACTTGCTAGGATTGGATACGGGAGGCAGCAACGAAAAAATAACAATTGCGACCGGTGTGAGAGGCTATTTGCGTGCCGATATTGTAGAAAGCAAAGAAATATTGCAAGGTGGTGTCGTGCAGAGGGTGACAGTAATAAGAGAATAATTAAGGAGAATCGGATTATTTAGGTTTATAGTTTTCAAAAAAATGTAATTATATATAAAAAAAGAGGGTAATGAAAGGCGTTCAGTCACAATTTTAACATTAATCAATGACTTCCCAAGATATATCACAGAAACGGTAAATAGGGAAAGAATTAAATTTTGCTAATTAAGAAAATGCAGTATGAGAACCAAAGATGGCGTGATAGAATGCACCAAGACACATAGAATACCACTGGAGTTTTTACTGCAAACTAGGGAGCAATTAGGGAAACTACATAAAAAAGGTATAATAAGAGATTTAGAAGCGCAGTTTTGAAACCCTATACAGGCAATCGAAAAAGAGACGCGTCGATAAGGCTGGTGATGAGCTGCATAGCGTTGCTTTATAATAGTGAGAAACACAGTTCACAACTCTAGAGATAAGATGGTTGGTAGAGGGACACATGAAAGCAAGTATTTATCGGTAATAAGACTTTACGAAGGTTACACAAATTGAAATTGAAGAATACGTTATGGAGAATACTGCCATATGAATTCACGGGCAAAAGTATATGCATGGTGTTAGATGAACATGGAATACAAGAATTCTTTTTTAATTTCCCAAGGAATAATACGCAAAATGTTCGATGATTTAGTAGGAAAAGGTAAAACGATATACGTAGATGCTAGCGTCGTCTATGCAGAAACAATGATAACATGCAGACTTTGTAAGGAAATTTATGGGAAGACTAGAAAAAAATAAAATGAAAATTAATATAAAGAAAATACAATATGGATTAGTATTGTCGGATAACTATGCTTAAGAGTGAGTGGATAAAAAAAGATACCGTCGATTATAGATAAGAATGGAGCATTGAAATATAGGTGTCTAAAAAATTAAAAAGAATTGAAAAGATTTTTGGGGTTGTCAGGATGCTTCCGAAAAAATTATCCCAAGATATTCTATAATAGCGAAGTACTTTTACACAGCATATAATAGGAAAGACTTTTCGTAGAAGATTAAAAGAGAAAACAGCATTTCAAAACATAAAATAGCGTCTCGGAACATGCAAAAGTTATTATACACGAATATCCAAATAGAATTTATACTGGTGACGGATGCATGTAATGCAAGGCCCTTTGCGGTTTGAAACCAGCTGGTCAACATAGTAAAATGTATTGGCGATACAGTGGGCAAGTAAAAAACTAACTGATACACAGAAAATGTATTTAATATCAATTAAAGAGATGTTAGCAGTACTATGGGGATTACAAAGATTTGAATACGAGTTAGAGAGGAGACGGTTTTTTTTGTGACAGATTAAAAAGCAATAATAAATATACGATGTTAAGCAGAGTTCACAAATAACAGAATAAAACGAATGACCTATTCGCATACAGGAGTTCGATTTATCGATAAATATTACAAGTTTACGTTGCTTATAGAATCGGACGCGTTAAGCAGGCAATATGACGCGGCAGAAAGAAAGAAAATAAGAAAGGGATAAAAAATATAACTACGGGTACTTAAGATAAAGACAGGAACTACACAGAACATAGTTTATTTAATAAAGAACAACACTTTCAGAAGGTACGATAATGGTGCAATCAGGATGTATTCCGGAGATAGAAGAACAAGAGAAAATCAATAAAAGTTGTCATAAAGAATTATTACATAGGAATGTAGAGAGTAAATATTACAGATTAAAGACAAGGAATATCAGTGTGGAATGTAAAAGCCCATTGAGAGAAGTTGATAACGCTGTAGATTATGCGCAACGGGCATAGCAAAAAAGTGAAAGGGTAATAAAATTATAAATCATACAGGCGGTCGTAGCAAAATGCAATTGACATTATAAAAATGAGTACAAAGGCATATTTTTTGACAATAAACGATTACTAAAGCAGATATTTTTGCGCAAATGCTTAAAAGCGCAACATCAGGAACACTAAGAGGCAGTTGGAGATTATATTTAAGAATAATGGATGGACAAGGATGATAAACGTAGATAATACATCAGAACTTATACGTGTTGACCGAAAAAGATAAATACTATATGAAAACATGAAACACGTATGACGGGGATCGAAAATCTGTAGGAGTAATCGATAAATAAAAATTTTTATTTGCACAATCAGAGATACACAAATAGTGATGGATGAAGGACAACTGATAATAAGGATCTATAAGGAAACTAACAGTTCAATGAAACTTTCCATACAGGGATAAAATCAACCATAAAATAGGCATGGACAGAAACTCGGAAAAGCAGAGTAAGAGAACAGTGGCAGGGGAAATACCATAGACAATTTAAAACGGGCAAGAAGACTGCATTTGCAGTAGGGCAGCAGGTTCTGGTCACGGAAAAAGAATTATAGGGGAGAAAAAAAGGAATCAAAAGAAAATTAAAAGGGATGAAAAGAATTAATAGAATAGCAGATAGGACACATATCCGACACAATTAGAGGAAGAAGTTATTAAAAAGAATTTATATGGATTTTCCAGATAAATCAAATTTATGGGGTGGAGTTTTGTCTTGAGCAGGGGATGTTATATATGCTTTTCATTTGTCCCCCAGTTAATTACAAATTTTTCACATATATAACATGATATTTTTGTATAGAAAAAATCCTTTTGAATCTAGATAGCTTTCGCTTAGTTTAACTATTTTTAAATTATAGTTGTTATCGTTTGATAACAATATACAAAAGGAAACAATATTCACATAACCCAGTGGCGTAGCCAGGGGGGCAGGGGGGGGGGGAGGAGGGGAGGGGGCTCCAGCCCCCCCTAGAAAAAAGTTGCGGTTGAATTTAAGGGGGGGGGGTCTTTTTTTGTGCAGTGATTTTTTTACGAAAAAAAAACCTAATACAAAAAAATTTTAAACTGAAAATTTTTATAAAAAAGTTATTTTGATTTTTGTTAATTTAAATCGTGTTTTAAAGCCAAAATTTTTTAAAAACACTTACTAGCCCTGGTCAAAAAAAAATCCTGGCTACGCCACTGACATAACCTTATATAAAAAATATATGTTTGTGCAGTTTTATAATAAAATTTACCAATTTCTTTTAAAAAAAAAACTAAACTTTATGGTTTAAGCTTATTTCGGTTGATATAGGTAATAAAATACAAACTTTTTGCTACATAATTATACAATTTTATTTTTTTTTTGTGTAAAATCGGCTCTTTATGGTATTACTGACTTATACTTTCAATAAAAGATATATTCATGCGAAAGCAAAATAAACTTAAAAAGATATAATAAATAAGAAAACTTGCAAAAAAAAGAAAATTTTTCGAGAAAAATCATGCCAATAATATTAAAATGTGCCAAATTTAAAAAAAAAAATACTAAAAAAAGTTGGTTAACTATAATGTCCCTACAATAAATGGCCATATATAGACAATAAAATTATTTTTTAAAAGACCTGTGGGCAATATTAAATAAAAAATAAAACGCTACAAAGTACTTTGCATTTTTTAAAAATTACAATGAATTGTCTAGACTATGCCTTGCCATACCAAAAATGCAGTGTTTGTTATATAAAAGTCACGGAAGCCAACTTATTACAAGGTAAAGGCGTTGATCTCAACCTACTTCTTTTTTTGTTCAAACGAAATTTATGTAGTTTAGACAATTTAAAGATATTTAAAGTTAAAAATAGCGTCGCAAATGGAAAAAAAAAATCAGTTAGAAAGTCTATTTTTGTATGATATCTACCAAAATTATTATAATGTATTTATTTTAAAAATAAAATTATAAACTAAATATAAGATAAAAATCACCGGAAATCCTTTAACGACTGACGAAGGTCTACAAAATGAAACTTTATAAAGTAGTGTGTGAATTTTATGACTCTTAAAGAGATGAATTAGTGTAGTAATAATACAATAAAACATAGTACTTTTGTAATGATTAAAATATATACCCGATACTAAAACATTAAAAAAAATGCATCACCGTATTTTATCTTAATTTTTAAAAAAAAAACTAAACATTCTCGGCTATCAAGTTTATCTTTTTTTTGACCGTAAGATCTTTTTATTTAATTAGAATTAAATATAATTAATTTTAGCGACACAAATCCAATATTAATGCTTGTTTATTATATGCAAAGTAACCAAAAACTGTTTCTAAATTACTATTTTTGCACTTTTGTGTAATTAAAAGCTTAATATTTAGTTTTTATCAAAGCAAAACATAATTTTTCCTCAATTTTCTTGCCTTTATATATTTTAACATAATGACCATTTGAAGACAAATAATAAAAGGGCCTTGCATGTTATAGCCATACCATATTCGGCACCGTCGCCTGAATGCAAGGTTCTAGATATGATAAGAATCATATTAATAACTAAAAAGTAATAAAAAATGGTATATTATATGCCGTTTTTTATCTTTCTAAAGTCGTATTATACGGCGGAGACGCTATTTATAACCGGTTAAATTTAAAGTAATTATACATGCCTCTATTTTATAAGAACAATTCTTTCTCAAAAGAGCTGATTATAAAAAAAGCTGTATCTTGAAAATGTAACTAAAAAAAAGATAAGACATCCACAGTTTGCCACCCAGATAACAGATTATTTTTTTATACAAAACTCTTCATATTATAACCACTTATATTTTCTTCTTAGGTTATGCATGTAAGATGAGAAGGATATGGATACTAAACTATGGGGAACCCGGCTAACTGTCGACATAATTTTGGCGTCTGACCTGGCGTTTTTTTTCGGATTGTGCTAAGAAAAAGCTGAAATTTAAATTTCTAAAAAAATATTATGTAAGTATGGCAGTGAATTATACTAAAATAATGTTTGACATTTGTTTGTGGTAATTTATAAATATCAGGTTTGTTGTATTTATTGAACGACTAATGCGTACAGCTTTAAGGCCCATAAAAGACACCAAAACATTTAAGTTAATAATATTAATACGAAAAAGTGACAGCTGGGACGTTCATTCTAGGTTGAAACCCCAATAAATATTTTGCCGCAAAAGTCAGGTTTAGGAGTACCCGATTTTGACCCGACACCCGAGAAATAAATAAAAAACAATGATCGTGCAATTATTGTAAAAAAGTAAAAAGTATACTAAAGTATAAAAATTATACCTTTCTTTTCATAAAATGATATCAGACGTAACTAAAATTGCAAAATAGAACCGAAGAACAAATAATGCAGGAATGCACAAAAGTTTGTTCAAAAAGATGTCTTGTACAGCCAAAAATCACATTTCTCTAGCATTGTTTTATACAAAAAAATACTGCTTGACCCTAGCAAAAAAAGCCTTTTTATGTTTGATAAAAAATATGATTGATCTCAAAAGTAAATATCGATTCTATTTTTTTATATCTAATTTTTATAACTTGTATATTAGCTGATTTTTGCCTGGCCCGACCCTAGTCGTGCCCAATTCTTCTCTTGCTGGACTCGATCACCTTTCTTTGCTAATACCCGATAGAAATCCTTCCCAGCGTAAAATAATTAAAAAAAAAACTTTAAATGGTTATATTGATCATTTTTTACAATATATACAACAAAAAAGCACATAATTTATATAAAAGTAAAAAAAAAAAACGAATTAAAAACGCATTAAAAAACAATGATCAAGATATAAAAAAGAAAATATTAAAAAACACAGCAAGAACCAACAGCATTAAGAACGCACTTAACATTAGAATATTACAGCTTATACAAAAATATAAAAAAAAATACAAATAGTAAAAAAAAAAAAAGCAGTTCCAGATGCGCAAACATAACAAAAAAGCACTATACACCTTTATAAAATTTAAAATTTAATTATAAAAAAAACACAAAAACCAAAACTAAATAAAAACACTTTTTTTACCATAAAAAAAAAACTGAAATACCTTAAGTTATTTTAATACCTATTTGTATTTCTTTTTCTATTTATTCTTATATTATATTTTTTATCAAACGGCTTTGAATGGATATATTTTTTCTATTTTTGATTTTATTACTAAAAAACAATTAAAAAATAAAAAATTTAGACATATGCAGGGCCTTCGAAACTAAAGTCTCATATACACTTATGGCGTCGATTTGTTTTTTGTTTTAACCAAAATGTTATGCCAAAATGGTATAGGCCTTTTTTTTACTAGTTCCTTGTAATTAAATTTTATTTATATAATTAAAAAAACAAAAAAAAACAACCTATGCAAATCTTTAGTTTTTTATACTTTTATAGATATTTATAAGTCTTTTTTAGCCAAACGAACTAATTTTTCGCCTTTTTTATTCTTAGTTTAGCTATAAAAAAATATATTCGAATAGTCTGGTAATTAAATATACATTGTAGGTATATATAAATAATATACGATTTGTAAGCAAGGATCTGTAGTAAAATCCAACCTTAAAAATTTTTACAAAAAAATACATAAATACTCAAAAAAATCTAAATCCATGATAATAGGTATATCATACTACTGTATAACAATTTAAAGTAAGTACGCGTCAATAATGCATACCATAGTAGTATTTTTATAACAATAAATGATGCAAAAAAAACCATTTTATAAATTTTTTGTGACGTGATTTATATTGAGTTTAAAAATACTAGCATAGTTTATTTCCAATCTATAATTAATTCCTTTTTTGCTACGAGGTCATCATAAAAAACTATTTATTTTTGTTTTGGCCGTAGTTGCCTAGACCCTCTTAAAAAACTAGATAATATACAAAAACTCGCCTCGTTAATTAATCATTAAGTCATGTTACATTGAACATTCATCCTTTTTCATACCTATCCATCTTTACACGACAAGGTATACCATTTCGTAGTAATAATTAATACCATATTCTGATCATACTTGCTTATTGCAAATATAGGGCAATTTCTTTATATAAAGATTTTTGACTTTGTTGTCTAGACATAATCTTACTGGGTCACTCCACCGTCTTAATAACTTAACTATTTTTTCTACAGCTCATTTTTTATGTTTATTCTTTTATACGCTAATTTTTTATTCTTTGCTTAACTTCATCTTTTTTGTTTAATATTTATGTATCAGTATATATCCCATGCTTTTGTAAAATTTCAATCATACTCTCGAACCTCCAAGAGTAACGTGATGTGTCTTATTTTGTTCCTTTTTGATCAATTCGAATAAAGTGATCAAGTATACGCGACTACCAACTATATGCCTCTAACAATAATGGCATTGGCACGATCAGCTATTGCATTTTTGGATAGTAGTATTGACAAGTTTGCGTTATTTTAAGGGTATTTTTAACATAGGAAATAAAAAACATGACGCGTGGTTTTTATGCCTTTTTTTGCGTATATGTCTTGCTGTATATCATTTAACCTTATGTCTTTATTTCTATTATATGCATAGTGACTTTTGCTTTTATGGTTTTGTTGCATGTAACTTGTATACTCTTTGTTATTATCCATCAATAATTGTAAAGTTATACAGATTTTTTGTATAAAATTATCGTATTATCAAAGGACAAAAAAATATAATATCATCGCTCATAAAATTCAAATGTTAAAAGCGGCATCAACATATGCTAATACTTGTTTGTTGCATAAAAAATGAGCATATTGAAGCTTTAAAACTGCTTTCTTTAATATTTCGTTTTCTTTTTTCATATTCATTATTAATTTGGAGTCTTGCTTCTTTTTTTTCTACCCAGAGCGGGCACAATGTTCTATGAAAAACAGAAAAATAGTTTTGCTTTTGGTTCTCCAAAGATATAAATTTGTTTGCTTTATCAATTGTAGTTTTATGATCTTCTTCCTGTCAATATCTAGTTTTTACTTAATTTCCTTTTTTTTTCTAGAAATTCAGTTTCTTTTACTTACAAATATTTGCGTCTTACTTTTATTTCTCTTTTGCATAATACACACTTTTAAAGTACGCTTGTATTTTTCATTTGCCGTCTAAATGGCTTTCGTGGGCATTATACATTATATGGACAAGATTTCATTATTTGTGCATGCTGCTACTTTGTTTTCATTGCATATGCGTAGGGTTATATGTTTGTTCTTTTTTTTAATTGCACATAAAAACAAATTTCTTTCAATTTTTGTAATGGCATAATAAAAGCGTATAGTTCAGTGCTGTAGCCGGCGTATTGTTTTAATTAAAATATATTCGTACGTATAAAATGGGTACTTGCATTGAGTTTGTCGACCATAAGGGTAAAAACCCATAGTTCGCGTATACTTATTGTACCTCCTTGTAAATTTCTAATTGGTTCTTCTTCTAATTTGTGTCTTTCATTTTATGGGGTTTTCAATAATTCCCCCTTTCGTAGATAATTGATTAACTGGTTCTAGATTTTTTGTTGTATAAAGCGTACGACAGTCTGCCCTCTCTCGAAACTAGCTTAATTCTTTATGCCTATTAATTCGGATTTTATTCAAAGGTCAACTAGGCAAATGTTATTGTTTTCTTTTGTCGTTAAAATAGGCAATAGTTCTTTGATGCGTGGGTATGCTTTTTGTTCTAATTATATTCTTGACATTTTCTCGATTATCAATTGCAAAAATCTTGCTTTTTTTTTCTAGGTTCCGTTTCTTAAGTGAGGTGTATTTCTCTTTTTTATTCTTGTTCTTATTTTATGTGTTTCAATCATGACATCCAAGTTATATAATGTTCCAGATACTATGTAGATAAATATTCTGGTTTAGCGAGTACTGCGTTTTCCGGTAGAAAAAGGGTCGATCCTGTACTTTAGTATTCCATACATGGGGCTTAAAAAAATTATCATACTGGAAGGAATAAAAATATAAACATATGATTCACACGAATTTAAAACAACTGCACTTATTTTTCTTATTTTCTCATTTTTTCCTAAATCGCGTGATATTGCTTTTGCTGTGTCTAGTCCACAAAGATTTTAAGAGAAG
>JAQFYM010000953.1:0-44176 GCA_034694785.1 Agrenia bidenticulata
GAGTTTGTTGAAATGTTTGTTTGTCTTTTTCACTACTCCTCCGTAAATTGTAGACAGATTTATTTTAAATCTTAATTGTTCATTCAATTCACCAGACTCAGAAATTCAGTCATGTTGTTATGATGCTGTCTAAAACATTGATCTTTGAACTCCAAAAAAGAGGTGCTTATCAATAGTGGCCCATTAACGGACCTGTAGACGTCTAGATGTTAAATGGTATTATCAAATTTCACAAAGCTCATTTCAAATTTATGGGAGGCTATTACATTTTGAGCCCATTTTGTAAGGTAGTTGATTAAATTTCCTTTGCTTTTATTTTATTCTTCCCCAATAGTTAATCAAATTGTGAGCTTGTGGATTTATATAAATGTATAACATCCTGTATTCCATTCGAAAGAAAGGCAAATCTAAAGAGTTTATTAAAACTTAGATTCCATGTTTATGTAACACAGCTACTTGTGGATGTCCGTATGTTCGTCCGTTCGAATATCGGGTGGATCCTCAAGGGTATTGTATTTTAAACTTTTATTTTAATACTACGCAATAATACTAGCTACTTCCCTATAATACATAAAGGTATGTAATAAGGAAGGATATTCAGACCTATTGACGTGTTGATGATTTGGGAGTATAATTAATATTATTAGGAACGGATTAATAATAACCGCGGGGTTAGGATTATATTTAATTACATGGCCTCGGCAGAAGTCTTTTAAATTTTGAATATTCGAAACTCAAACCAACAATTGAAACTCGAAGGGACAGTTGTCCGTTAATTTGTTGTATCCGTTTTGAACGGTTTAAAAAAAATCTTTTGTGTGGGGGTTAGAGTAGATAGAATTTAATTATTTACTTTACTCTAGTAACTCGGCACATTTTAAAAGGCTGGTTAAAAGCGGTTTTTGTTTAAGTCATACGAATTTTAAAGAAATGTTTGACCCAATGATATTCTACAAGTATGATTAACTGATTAATTGTTAGACAGAAGTAGGCATTGAATTAATGAATTTGTTTTACAATCTTTGGATCTGCTCAAAATGATTGAAATGAAGGATAATGGAAACATTTAATTTTAATAGCCAACTATATTTTATTTTATATACGATTCGAAATGAAACTATTTGTATTACATGTCCAAGTAATGGATGGTCTAAGACGGTTCTATTGAGATTTACAGGTAACCTAGAAAAACACATATTAAACAATTTGGGTTTGATACGAATGATTTATTACACTGTTGTTTAAAAAGTCCAGAATTCTTACAGCTCGATAAAAAAATAGTTTGATAACCCAAGTCATAGCCATGGACAGTGGCCTCCATTTAATTAAAATAAAATTACCCTCTGTCCTTTCAAAATATTTTCTATTGAAAAAGCCAAATATTTTCGTCAGATAAATAAAATTAAAGACATTACGAATTACGAGCTTAGTGGGTTTCTTCCTTGTTTATAGCTGCTCAAGGGTCATCTTCATCTTCCAACTTATCAAATAAATTGATTCAATTTTGTCACACACAAATATAAGCGTGTACAAAGATAAGCGTTGAACGCGAGCATGTAGCATTAAGCATGTGATTTTGCATGTAATTTTAAACCTACTGTGCCAGTGTGAAGATAATGGCTGCAGTCACAATCACAAGCTGATAAGCACTGTATCTCAACCTTCCTAATATCTTTAGTAGTACACGGTTGACTTTTCAGCCAATATCTCTAATGCCAACCCGTCAATCTTGATTTGGTGTCATTTTTTAGCTGAAGAGCAAGAATTTAAAGTGTTTAAATGGCTTAAATTATTTTCGAAACGGTGGATCACGAATTCATTTAATTTCATTGATATTATGATACTGTAAATTAAAGAAATAATAAATGCAGTTTTTCTTATTATTCTACATGCAAAATATTAAATGAGAATATTAGCTTGTATTAAACGAATTTATTTATGTCAATGATCGCATTTGTAACAAAGCCTGACTTATTTACCACCACTAACTGCATTGTAAACGGCTTTCGAGTCATCTGGTCGAAGGGCATCATCACCATGGATGGATCCGCAGACGATTCTCGTCTGTGGGATGGATCGACTTCTCAACTTGTAAACAAAGTACCAGCAAATCGTTTTAAATCCTATGATGATTCCATAATAAATCTTCTCAAACATTGGAATCGGCCAAATGAAGCTTAAAAGTAAGAAAGCTCCATGGGTCAACGCCACTACGAGCCAGATGTTACACAGTCTCACTATTTTTGCTTTTTTCTCCTGTAAATACATTTACAATATTGTAGCACAAGATTTAAATTGTATTTTTTAGTTTAACAAAAAACGCTGGATACATTACGACTTACTTTGAAAATGGCAAGAACAAGAAATGCTGTGGTCATGAGTTGGGCCAGTATGAGACCAGAGTAGACAACGACAATGGCCCAGAGTTTGAAAATGTGGATCTTGGCCCCTTCAATGTCTGGAGAGGTTGTTTGAGTTATTGCGAGTGTCCCAATGGCTAGTAATAAGGCAAAGCCTATAAGAATGCTGTTGAAGATCTGGAAAAAAATTTCCTATTTTATAACTTGGGAAATGTACATGCCCATTTAAAACCACTCTGTTTATCTCTGGTCTCCTTAATTGAATGGATGGAATTATTGTTCCACTTTAATTCGGTCGGAAGTTATGGAGCAGTAGGGAAAGCCACAGACATGTTTAGAAAATTATAGATTAAATTTGGATAAAAATGCCTGTTTCTGTGTTTCACTTATTTGGCATTCGTATTTAACCGATTTTAAAGCTGAATAATTATTTCCAAACAAGCCTAAAAATGTAAGAAAACTAGACCCTTGACGTTTGAAAATATCCTGTTCCATGTCAATAGTGGCCCATGAATGGGCAAGTCAACGTGTAATGATAAATTTCAATTAACTTGCGCAGGAACTTACCAAATCAAAAATAAGCAGAGTTAATACTTTTAAGAAAGATTTGCCCATCTCTGCAGTTTTATCAAATGGATTGAGAGCAATAAGAAATTTGAGACAGAAATATTTATACTGACAGAGAAATTGAAAGATGTTCTGAGATGAAAAAAAATCTTTCAATTTTAATGTAAAATAGGTAGAAAGAGTAAACAAAAACAATATATTGCCACATGATTATTTGAAGCTGTATTTATAGCGATCCGAGAATATTTATTTCAAGAATTTTATCCGGTTCAATAACATTTATTTAAATTGAAAATTAAGTGTCATTCATTTACTAATATGAGAATCGCCCTCATAAAAATGACCTCATACCCATTTAAATTAAACAAAACATATAAAGTTGATCAAAAGTTTCCATTCTTTACCAATTTCCAATCTAAAATCGTATGGATTAATAAATTTAAACGCCTTCCTCATTAGATGATTAAATAATTTAGTGTCATTAATTGCTCAATTACTTTAGGTAGGCGTGATTTCGATTGATATAAATGTTTATTATCAGCGCGATGATTTTGCACACTGAATAGACCACAACCCCAAATAAAAATATCCTATAAAAGCAACGTATTAGTCAAGTTAAGACACAGTACCCGTAATAACGGGCAACAGAGTCGAAATGTTTTTAAATCAATTTCATTGAGTGATTTATTTGGGGTCAATGTGCAGCTTTAACAGAGTTGCTTGAAATGGACACGAATTTCAAAGTGTGTCGTCCACACACAAATATTTATAGCCAATTCTTGTTTTGCACTAGCCATCGCTGCCCGCTATCGCCTAGAAAATTAATCAGCCATTGCACCATCCATTATGGGCTTCGCAATAGTGTGAAATTTTATCTTGACACACACACACACACACACACACACACACACAAACACACACACACACACCCTTGGCGGATTCTTAGTTAGATATTGTTTTTTTAATTAACCAAAGTCCTATTTATATTCTATAGTTTCAAATTTAAAATTTAAATACTTTAAACCCCTTACTGAACTACGTCTAGTAACATAGTGACTTGCTTTATAATTCCTAATGGTTTAAGGAAAGCACGATGGATCAGCTTGATTATCATAGGAGGTTGTAAAAGATGTCTTTACTTTTGTGTGAAGAGAATTTTATATTTTAACCTTGGATAGTCAGATGTTCTCGACAAAGGCTTAAACTTTGATGTCAGTCATCGTTGATGTCAAACTTGTACCAGTGTTGGCAAACATACAAGTCAATTGGACGATTTGGAAGGTTAAGGGACAGACACATGGAGATCCCATAAACCCTTGCTCGGCCGACAAGCTGCAGTCGGCCAATGCAACGGGTGCCTGGCATCTCAAGTGCGTATATATTTTGATTTAATATTATAAGCTTGAGATAGTGCTATCACGTTCAATTATGATTATTATTCAGAGAACAAAAGAGAGTTTAGTGTAGGAACATGGGATATAGTTTCTAATTTTTCTAAGTTGCATTGCGAAACCATTTGTTGTTTAAAATTATAAAATCCCTAAATATAAACTTAGGCGTATTAATTTAGCAGACCCTTTTGTCCTAGGCATACTTATGTCATGTCCAAGCTCAAGTATCTCAAGAAAAAAATCTAATGTTTCCTGAGCCCAAACGATAAACGGAATACATTCTCATAAGTTGGAAAAAGTCCTCTTGTATTCCACTATATAATATGATTTGGTCTTTGTACTCTGTACTCTGTACTCTGTACTGAGTTATGGTATTTGTTGCAACCAACATCAAAATTTGGAAAATACATTGTTTGTATATAGATGAAATATGGATAAAAAATATTAATACCGACCAAAACATTGAAAGATATATTTTGAGTTGACTCAAAATCTTTAAAGTTAAAGCTAATACAAATACAAAGAGTAAACAAAAAACGAATATTTATTGAAACAATTTTGTAATCAATCATAAAATATAAATTTGTTTAAGAGGGATTGAAAACCTTTCAAAATTTTTTTAAATTAAAAGTGAATTGGTGTTGATTATTTGGCCTGGTCCCAATTCAATAACATAAAAATTGCACCCTCCTTGTCCTCCAATAGTTTAAGTTCTTCCGGTTTCAGGATCACTCCTTTCCCAGTTTCCAATCTAAAACAGAAAACAGTATGCATAAATAAATTTTAAACCTTTCCATATTAGATAATTAAATAGTTTAGTGTCATTAGTTGCTCAATTACTTTATGAATCCACGATTCCGATCGATACAAATGTATGTCAGCTCGATCAATTTGCACACTGAACCGACTCCAACCACAAACAATAAAACCCTATAAAACAACGTATTATTAGCAAAGTTGAGACCCAGGACACGCTGTCCACGCCATCATATTTAAATAATTTTCATTCAGTGTGGTCCATTTGGTAGGAAAGCTATTTGTTGCGGGCACCGGTTTCAAACTGCCCCCCCCAGAGTAAAATTTCAAGCCAATTTTCGTTTTGGATACTGTTTTTTAGATAGCCCAAGCCATATGCGCATAAAGGCAGAGTAATACATAAATACACCTCGAAAAATAGACCACTGGCAGACTTAAACGTACATTGTCAAATTAAAGCGTACAAGACTAAAAAAATTTAACGGGTATCATTTAGATTAAAAATAATTCGTCATCGGGTCCGCCATTACGTGCATCGTGTGTAGAGATGCCAGAAATATTGCGGTGGCACCTTCAGTGAGCAACAACAGATTCAAAGTGTGACAGACACACATTCTAAAAATTCTAACAAATTCTAGTTTAGGATTGGTACAGTCAACATCAGTATCGGAAAACCACTTTATATCAACCTCTCCAAAAATGGATTAATATATTGTATTATAAAATTACAAATTAAATTTTGAATACCCAATAAACCATACCATATAATAAATGAGTAGTTTCCGATGAATCCAGCAATGGCAATCCCGGCCTCAGTTCCATTAGACACCAAGTCCTTCACCGGATTGAACAAAGGGACAAAATTCAGATTATTGACAATGAACTGTTGGGCATGGTCGGTGGCGTTTATGGAAAAATTGAGTTGATAACGTGAGCCGGCCATGAGTACGGCCATGTTTCCCAACTCTTGGGAGTGATTTTGAAGCAGAGATTGGTTCATGACCTTAAAAAGGACAAGGGTTATTCATACCACTTATATATTGTACGCATTTTCAAAGATAAGAAAGTTTACTCAATACCAAGATTACACGATTATAAGAAATGCTATTCAAAATGTCCGATGAATTTGGAAACCGTAGTTTTTCGGAACCGTCTTCAGAGATAACAGCGCTGGCTTTACATTGACAAACGCTCCAAAATAAAACCAAGATCAAAATTAAAAGAAGCGGTTTCATTTTAATTTCAAACAGAAAAACTTTAGTCAACACCCCTGTCTACAGCAGCCAAAAGAAGAGTGAATTGCTTTGTAATTCCTAATTGTGTTAGGAAACGATGAATCAGTTTGATTATCAAAGGAGATTGTAAAAGACGACTGGATTTGTATATGAAACCAATTTCATTGTTGACCTTGCATAATTTGACATTCGATTGGACCATTGAGAATGGTTAGTGACACACAGACGGACAGACATTATTTGATCCCATCAGTCTCTACTTGGCTGAAAAACTGCAGTTGGATACTGCAACTGGTATGCTATTGTTTTAGGTTAGAATCAATTAATCCTTATGATAACGTCAACAAAAGCTTCTGATAATGATATCTCTTCCAATTAAAATTATAATTCAAAGAACAACAGCGGTTTTACTGTGGAATTTGGTTGAATAGATTTGTGAGTTGCATTGCGAAACACTTGGTTGGCTTAAAATTATTAAATAATCTAAAATCAAGGCAAATTTCTCAACGCAAAAATTCTGTAGGGTCTTAATCCCTTCAATTATCCACAGCCCGACACTTACATAATTTTAAGATCTTTTGATAACCATTTGGAAATATAACCCTCAGAATTTAAAGTCCTAATGACTACGTCGTCAGATTCAGAGTTCATATAACATTTTAATAGAAAGAATAGAAATCAATGCATAAAATTAAGATGGTCGGAGGGAGATGAATTATGAAAACCAATTGCTTAACTCTGGTTAATACTGATAGCCAGAACGAATTAGAATATCTTAAAGCAACATTAAACTGTTTGAGTGAGGGCATTGTGTTTTGCTCAGCTAATCCAACTAATAATTCATTGTGTACTTTAACAGCTACGGGCCTAGTTTAATGGACGTCCGGATCGGACAGTCTCCAATTTATCTGTTGGAGTTACTCCGGGAGTAATCAAAATGAGATGACCGACTTTGTGTCACTCAAATTACTGACTAGTTATTATCAAATAACGCTACTATAAAAGCAAGGCAGGGCCAAGTAAACCTTTGTTAATAGTGTATTACCACTTTTATTTTTTGTTCAAGAGCTTTTAAAACATGTGGTAGTCACTCCCCTGAACCACGGTTATTCAAACTTGAATTTAAAAACCAATATCAGATTGTCGTGGTTCTGCCATCGGTTTCAAATACGATAAATGTCTAAGAATAGCTTTCTCGGGTTTATCATCCATTCCCCCCAGCGAATCCCCAGTGGCTTATCTTCGTTCCACGCTAAGTAGATCTCGGTTCTCTCAGGGTAGTCAGGGTCTTTCTCCCTCAAAGCCACTTCGAGTGTAAGGGATGGTAGCGGCAACATCGTTTCTGGGGGGTACTAAATTAAAAGTTCCTTTAGAAATTGAACATGATGCTAGCAACCAGCCAATTTACATCTAAGATTTTTCATAATAAACACCATCAAAGGTAAAGTTCTGAAAATACAGGAAGTAAACTGGTGTAAAGAGCACCAGTTAAGAGTTCATAATAATATACATGTATGAAGGTGAGGATTGCTATGTTATAAAAAAAAATTCTGAAACCAAAAGAAATCTATAATAGTCTTCCTGAAATTGCAGAGAAAGGGCACTGTATTTGGTCATGGGGCGGCTTCGACTTGTCAGCATTTCAAGGGTGATGTAAGGGCCTTGGTATTTAGTGGAAGAATTTTTATTTGTAATTACCCTTCGTCTGTCTTGTTCTTCAACTTCTTCGCTAATTGTTTGAAGGTCGAGATATGTCCCCAGTAAATATGTACCAGTGATAAATATGTAAATAGGATTGTGTTTACAATAGTCAAAATTTATTGCTAATTATAAATAATATCAATCACTAAGAGGCAGACCTCTGGAATTAATTAACCTAGCGTAGGCAGACATATTATATATAATTTCCCTTCACAGTCCAAATTCCTAGTTTAATTTCCTTCATCATAATTATCAAACATCTATAATTTACAAAGAAAATCGAATATATTTTTCAATTATAGGTTAAGGGACTGACACAACGGCTTGTTTTTGTTCTCGCAATCGTTGGGTTGAACTCCAGAATATCCTGTATAAAACTGAAGGCAAAGTCGAGTACCGGACATTTGTGAAACATTTACTGGTTTTCCATCACCCCATACAAACTCTTTACTGTCCCTTGCGTAAATCCAGTAGTAAACTGTACAAGTACACATTCTATAGTTAGATTTACATTCCCCAATAATATAAAGTTAAAATACAAAACACTCACCCCAATACATCAAATTATCTACCATATATTCGTATTCTTCTTGGCTGTCCATAATTACCAGAGTTAAGTCATAAGACTTGCAATATTTATCTGCCTCCTCCCATGTCAGCTGTAAATGTTTATAGTTTTAAGGAATGTGTCCATGTCATTTTGTATTTTATTTGTAGATAGCAATTGAATGCACCTCTAAAGCATAATCAGTAAAGTAGTTCTTTCGACTGAAGTTGCCAACTAGGACTAATCCAGCTAGTTTCTCATCCCCTTTGGCAGTCACAATCTCATCTAGAACGAATTATAACAAACATGAATAAAGCAAATGTAAATTAGTGTCAGGAATCAAGATATCCAACTCCAGCTCGACATGAATCTTTGCAGGGAGGTTAATTTTTTCCAAAGAAATCCTTCTAAGGAGTTACACTTTTGAAGCCTTTCTAAACAAACCTATTTAATTTCGTAAAAACTATCACAATGATTGGTTAATCAAACAAAGAGGTTTAAGAAACAGGAATTGATTTTTTTTAACTTGAACCTCCTACCTGACTTGTGTAGTTGGGACTCGGTGGAAATGACGTGGAAGCTGGCCAGTACGAATACCAGAATGGAAAATAATTGAATTTTTGAATCCATTTTTGATCTTCACTGAAGGGTCAGAACTTTTTTTTAAACGGTGTTAAATGGTTATGAAATACCAATCGCATATCCCTTATATAAGCAATAAAACCTCTAGCCATTGCGAAATACATCCAAAACCGAAGGCCAATTTTTATCTGGTTGCTCTTCAAGAGCGCATTGCCTGTATAGCTAACCCTGGATACAGGCCCGTATGGGTTACTGTCCCTCCAAAGAATGAAAAGTTTCAAGTAAGCTTCATCCCGTGATTTGATAAATGTCCAATGATGTTGATGTCACACTTTTTCCAAGTCCTAAATTATGCACTTGCATTTTCACAATAGGACCATAAGACTGTGGAACATTAACTACCCAAAACATTCCGAAACGATTAACAATGTGATATAAGATAATTCATAAATGCTTTGCTATACAATTGCCACGAATTATTCTATTAATAGGGTTTACATGGATTAACCAATTCATCATGAAATGATAAGGATACTTAAATAAATGATTTTTTTTGAAAGATGAGCCCAACGGTACTGAGAAAGTGTAACTAAGAAATCTCATAAATTGATTTTAACAGCGGCAAAATCACACATACATACAAAACTTATTCGATAATTATTTATTAGGACATTTTGGGATGTCATATTCTTATCAAAAACATCAATAATTTCAGTAAAAAAAGTAAAATTAACAGCTCAAAAGTTCCAACAGTAATTCAGCAAGGTGGATTGAACCAGCAAATTTTGAATGATTAATTACATTTACATTACCCGTCCATCAAATGTCAGTGGGAAGTTCCATTGATTGATTGTTCAATGTGTTGACCAAGGTAGATAAAGCGAAGTTAATCTTGGTATCCTCTGCAACTTCGAAACCAAGAATCTTTATTTCTTCATGAAAAATATTTGAAATGTGGTCTGTTACTCCGAATAAATAATCATAATGAAATAATAAAACAGTCGTTGCGCAACAGCAACGGTTTGGAAATAAATCTGGATATAAAATAAATATTTTCTGGAATTTATATTTTTAATCATAAGAAAATCAGACAAGAGCTAATTAAATAAATAAATTATTACAAATGTTTAATGTGGGAGTGAAATGGGGACGATTAACTTGTTAGAGAACGAAATCATTTGATTAATACTAAATATTAAATCCAGCTCGCCCGTTTCATTAAACAACACAGTGCCTGTTTGTTTTTAAATAATATTGTGATAAAAATACCCAAGGGTTTACAACCAATCCCTGTTCACAATCAATGTTTTTGTTACCCAATATGTAGTTTATGCATTTTAATAAAAAGCGCTTTAACAGTTCGTTTTGTAAGAAATTCTTACCGTAAAATCCTAATCTGAATCTTCAAGGGTCATACTGTAATCGGTTTGTCCAATCCATTAGAAATCACGGCCGTGATTGTTGCACGTATTAGATGTCGTTCATGGGCGATGGGTAAAAAATAAATAGGTGATTCAGAGCGAATATTTACGAAAGGATTTTTCACTGGAATTTTATATTTTTTTGTTAAAAAGTTTATAACAAATTTAAACATTTCTAAAAAATACCCTGAGTCCTCTAAATAGGCTATATCCAAACCTTAAAAAAATTCATCTTGAACAAAGCCTGCAAATAAAAATAAAACAAAAATTAGTAAATACGCAAAACAAAAAAAAAACAAATATTTAAAACATGAAAGAAAAAAACAAGGAAAAAGAGGGGAAATTAAGAGCAAGTAGTAAATTAAGATTAAAAACTTTAAGAAAAAAGCAAAGAAATGTAAAACTTTTTTTAAATTTTGGAAAACCTTACCACAGGCCATTAAAGCCATGGGGTGGTCCAGCACTCATGGTCTGACGCTTAGGACGGTGTCTGGAACCAAATAATTAGGAGCCAGTAAGAGGGGAAAACTATTGCTTTTTGGTGATTCTGGACATTTATTGGTGATTTCAAAATGAAATTAAATCTAAAAATCAACGTCATCGTATGTTCTTATCATTTGTAACAAGGAAATGTCTGGAATGCACGAAAATTAATTTCTCCTTTCTTGTTCAATTAATTCCTATACAATCTCTTAGATTTACAACTTTTAAACGAAAATGCATCTGTTTATTTAAGTTGGAATGTTAGCTTTAACATGCGCTACTAAAAATTAGAATTTATGTTGTGCTACAAGAGTTATGGCTGTTCAAAAGTCTAAGGTTGTTAAAAACTCACCCTTCATAAATAATACTTATATCAAAGGAAAATAATTTAAAACATGTATCCAAATGAGTCGAGATAAATGGTCTAAAATCCCCCAATGTGATAGTGACTCATTAGGCCGACCCACTGGACTCTCGTGGGAATCTGCTTTCCACAACACGACATAACAAAATTGAATTCCGTTGTACATTAGTAGATAAGGATATGGGAGTATTAGATAAATCATCCTCAGACCACATTTTTTTACATCCCTCATTATCATACAATCCCAGACATATAATAAAGTGACTCAGTCAATTCTTTAAATCCAACCCGACCTACAGTCACTCTTTTCAAACCAGGTCACCTCAACCTTACCAATATTTACAATGAAAAGACTCCCGTCTCTCTTCTTCCTAGTTCTTCTCCACTCCATTTGGGACAGCAAAGCGGTTCACGGTCATATCAATTGGACCTACGGTCACCACAATGGGGTACACGGGCAGATTGTGACGGAGAGGTTAGTTATCTCCCCAGCCCTCGTCTCCCCGGACAATTACACGCAAGTCGGGATGGTTGTGAATGGTCAATTCCCCGGTCCCCCTATTTACGTGAGCCCCAATGACACTCTCGTCATCACGGTTCAAAATGATCTCTCATCCCCAATATCCATGCATTTCCACGGGATACTTCAAAAAGGGACGGTGGAGTCTGACGGTGTCCCCTACGTCACTCAAGATCCCATCCAACCCAACACCAGCTACGTCTATCGAATACAAATCGGATCACAGAGTGGAACATTCATGTACCACGCCCACACGGCCCTTGACCTCGTTTGGGTGGTGGGGGCCCTTATCATCCGAGATGACCCGAGCCACAACCTCACGGCCCATCCCCTCTACGGCTATGATGATGAGAAGATCGTGTTCCTCTCTCAGTGTTGGCATGTCCCCATAGAGGAGATACAAGCAGGACTTGAGGGGTCACCCTTTCAAGATGTTCCGGACTCTTCCAGCATTCTCATCAATGGCATCTCATGGGGGGAGTGGAATGAGAGCCAAGCGGAGGTCAAAGATCAACTCAGTGAAATAGCCGTTAGTAGTGAAGGGTTTCAAGTGATCAGAGTGACCCCCGGGGACACGGTCCGTTTCCGAGTACTTGGAATGGGAATGGACTCCATGCTCACATTCGCCATTGAGGGTCACACTTCCCTCCGGATCATCGAAGTGGACGGAGTACTCACTGACCCTGTAGAAACTGATCGACTGCAGCTCAACTCAGCTCAGAGGTACAGCATCCTTGTAAAGATGGACCAACCCGTTGGGAACTACTGGATCGGGAGTGAGATGTTGCCCGGTCCAGGACCAAGAAATGGGAAGGCCATACTGCACTACCAAGGGGCTCCCGAACCTTTGGATATGAGACAGCAAGTGTTCGAGGGGGAATCGGAGGAGCTGGAACTGGGTCATTGGATCCTAGATCAGCTACATCCATCAACGAGCTTAGTCCAAGCTGTAGCGTACCCTGTCCCAGACGGGGTGGATAGGGAAATCGTCATCACCTCTTTTCAAAGGGAAGAGGAAGGTCGGACGAGATTCGACATCAACGGTGTCCTCCACAAGAACGAAGGGCCCACGCTTTTGCACGAGCTTGAATCTGGGAAAGACATAATCAGCAATCGAGAGAACGGGGTGTATGAAATATTTGTTGGGGAGCGGGTGCAAATAGTTTTCGAAAATCGAAATAGTGACGAAGGGGAGTGTGAACAGCACCCTTGGCATATCCATGGCCACACGTTCTACGTCGTGGGGGAAGGGCCGGACACGTACGACCCTGTCAAGGACGGAGAAGCTATTGCAGATGCTGTGGCGAGTGGGGCCTTAGCCTTTCAGTTTCGAGATGTCGTCACCCTCTATCCTGCACAACGGGGGCTGAATAACGAAAGTGGGGCCCCTTGTGGGTGGACGGCTGTGAGGTTCGTGGCTGATAACCCTGGCTTGTGGCTCGTCCATTGTCACTTGACACCGCATCAGATTATGGGCAAGCATTTCGTACTTTATGAACATGAGGTGGGCAAAGGGAACGCCACTAGTTGACTAGCAATCATTTATAAATTATTTTTAAGTCGGTTTTAAAAGTTTAAACATGTCAATTGGTCATATATTTTAGATTCCAAGTTCCAAACACATGCTCAGAATTGAAATCCTAAAATCTGAGAAACAGGAATAGTATTTTGGAAACAAAATTTTCTTTCATAAAATCTGACGATTTTGTCTGACTCAGATTCTAACAGGCCTTAACCTACGGGACAATAGATTTCTTGTGTTTCAATGATTTAAATATAAAAAAGAATTAAAATATATAAAATTTGACATTATGGCAAAAGTTAATAAATTCTAATCTTAATTGTTTGTAACAATATTTAAGATTTATAAATGTACTTTAATTCATTTAAATAATTAATAAAATAAAAAGACAAGTATTGTCAAATTCCAAATCAATTAAATTGAATCTATTAGTTCTTATTTAATTACTGAATATTAAATGACATGATTGTAGCATGCAAGCATCTTACCATATTCCCATACAAAGTCCACAAGAAAATCCCCAACTATTATTAAGAGAATCTTATGAGAGGATTTAGAAACTGTTTTGAAATTCCAAAAAAGTTTGTAAATTATCTTAAACTAATTAAACTAATATTAATAAAGTTAAATGGTTATGAGTAGCTATAATTGTTTTAGCAATTCATAATAATTTAATAAAATTGATAGTCCGCTCTACGACGTCCCAGTTCCATTATTCTCCGTCTCCATGTTTCTCTTCAATTTAAATTCGTTCATTTTAAGCATCTTTTAATGAATCTTTAGATATGCATGGAATAACATAGAATTAATTGTTACTTTTTGATGATGTCGTAGGTGTTGAAGGAAGTTGAGATGATATGGTTTGTAAAGTGCCAAATGTTCCATCGCTTCTTCCATTTTAAACCATTTCCTTTTTCGACCTGGGTTACAAATTTAGTTTATTTTTTAATTCTCTTCCTTTTTAAACTTATAAATTATACACAAAAGGCAAGGATTGCAATTTATTTGTAAAGCTTAAAGTTCCTCTCCCACAATTTTATTCTTTAAATCCAAGTTTTTCCCAAGTTTTGCTTAACTTTAAGTTTTTTTTAATTCCTTGGGCTATATCGCTAGGTTTAAGCTGTTTTAAATGATCTATTGACCAATTACTAGGATCTGCTACTAAGGCTGATTCAATGGACGAGAAAGGGTGTAATTTTATAATTATAATTATTATAAATGGTCAAAGATTAGGCGATAAAATGACAGTTGGTAAAACGCTGTTGTCTTAAATAAGCCCCCGGGTTCAATACCAATAAAAATGAAGCACACAAGGACACAGAGAGATAAATAAATTACCAATACTTTTAGAATCCTCCCATTCCGCCATTTCCTCCGTAACAATTAATACGTAGACCATCGTCCTATGTCGTCTCTCCTCGTTCTTCACAACAACATAAATATAAATCAACATTTGACCTCTTGACCTGAGACAGAAATCCCGAGCAAACAGATTACCTCGAAAACTCCAAGACATCGATCAATATGACCATTAACGCCCGCTTCTTCGACAACTTCTCGAACGGCTGCCACTGCGCATGTCTCCTCAGGTTCAACTCCGCCCCCAGGGACGATCCACTGCTCCGTGTGTCTTGACGAAGTCACAAGCAACACCTGAAACAAATATTCACCAAACTAGGCTTAAAACATCCAAAACCGTATCGACCAGTCTCTATAAATAAACATGTACCTCCGACTCTGAATTGTCGCGGACGCAAACGCAGGCCGCGCGCTTTCGGAACCCTTCGTGGTCATATATCCTCGTGGAATTGGGCTTGTCCTTGACCATCTTTCAGTCTTGGGATTCCGTTTGCTGACAAGAAGTTAAGGTTTGGCTATTCTTAGATTGTTGGACACGTGACCATTACTAAGTATAAATAAAGGTGCTAAAACTTTCCACTAGATTCACTGAATAAATGATTAAAGTTAATAATTGAAAGGTCAAAGTTGAAGTAAATGTTGTAGGTAGTTGTGCTATAGATAAGAGAAGAGAGAAGGAGGAGAGAGACTTGTCATATTCTTCCTTGAACAATTGTCAATCAAGTTACTGGAGCTGGAGAGAAAGTGACATTTTATTTTTGACATGTCATCTCGATGAACTTTGACCCAAGTGTTTCCAAAAGTGTGGCCCAAAGTGGATGACTTGTCTTTGCACCTCCACTTTCTTAACTTCTTCACTTCAGTTAAATGTTCACTGTATTTTCCATTCAAGATTAATTCCACCATCTCGAACTACTAGAACCATTTGACTTGAACTGGACACTTTTTCCTATAATTTATCAACCAGTTTATCTCAACTTTTAATTCAATTGTCAACACTCACTTTTTAAGAGTCCATAAAATAAATTTCATTTCTTTACGATCCCCACACAACCCTGGAACAATTACAAATTAATACCAATTTAATTATTTTGGATGACAAATATGTTACATATTTATATAAAGACTTATACTTTGGGGATTTATTAGGAATTTAGCTATCTCAGGGGGTACAGAGTTTATGACAACTATACATTGGATGCATTGGAAAGTATTGATGGATGTTTTTAGTCACAAGTCCAAATAAATCTCTAAGGGGTAGTCCATACCAAACGTGGAGATTTTTTAAACTCATGGGATTACACGATGCGCAATAAGATTTTTTTAAATAGCAACAGCTGAAATTTATGCTCAGAAATTGAATAAAGTATTTTGAAACGAGATTAAAAGCCTAGAGTTAAATTCAAAATTCATATTGTATTTCTTAATCGAGCAATGGAAATTTAATTGGGCAACTAAATAAAACTTAATAATTAAGTTTGATTGCTCTGAAAATATTTGTGAGTTAAAATTAATGTTTTTTTTTAAACTTGTGCTTGTGGTCTGGTCTAAAGTTGAGAGTATCAACTCTTTGTGAGGTAGTTTATGAATAGTCCTTTAAATTTACTAAAATGTGGATATGTGTATGTTTGAATGTATTTGGGCTTAGCAAGTTAATGTAATGATAGAAAAATCCAAGTCTGGCTTCTCTCCTCTAATGTTTAAAGATAAGCTCATGCTCATTCCACGTGTCCACTATATTCTTATCAACTATAAGGCAGACATAGGAGGAGTCTATTACACAATGCATCTACCAGTTATTTATATTCAATTAATCTTTTAATCTATTCTCCAGCTCATCTCTACCAAATAGTTCCCATTCAAAAAACACCTGTCAACTAACGTCAAATAAATGTTTAAGATTCCTTTTATATCGATTTTACATTGCGCGATTTTCAGTTCAGCATCTGCCTTACAAGGCCTTTTAAAACTTTAATAAATAAAAGCAACCTTAGTTCCCATTGATTTTAATTTCAAAAGGGTTTTTTTTTAAATATCCACGAGCTGAGTTGAAACCAAAATTTAAAGGGTTAAAAGAATCTTTTAGGCTGAAGATTTCTAAAAGCTACAGAGCCAGTTTGAGTTATGAATCCAAGAAAAAAATGGATTTGAAAGGATTTAAATAAATAAAAACTAGTCTGATTAGTTAAATATGTTTTGTATGTATAATTTAAAATCAATGACATGACTTGCATATTTCTTTAACAAAATACTTTGAGAAGAATAGAGAAAAAAGATTGAATTGTTCTCGGAATAAAAAAGGCAAATTGCCAAATAATTCATCAAGAATTTTCACGCTTTATCATCATGATAATTTGCTAAGCCTTTGGATTATCAGAGCAAAAGTTAATCCCAACCACATTACACAATACAATTTGTTACAAAACCGAGGTCAATTGCCCAGATCAGTGAGGGTCAAAGTCCCACTCCCGGCTTGGGTCAATCAAGCACCTCTCGCTATTTACACATATGAACTTAGGTCTTAAGATACCTCAAACTAAAGATAAGTGGTCCTGAGGTCAATTACTTGAATAATGTGACACACTACACGACCTCGTGTCAATCATGTAATAAAGTCTCCTTGTGCTATTTATACACTTTCAAAGTCCATAGAGAACATGAAGCTTTGATAGGAGGGGGATGGAGTGTCAGAGTGAGCTTAAACCCACTTGACCCTTGACCTTGTAGCTAGTGACTAATAATAAAATAAGTGAATCTTACGGTTAAATAGAATTTAGGAAATTGCGGACTTGAACTTGAGGAATGGAATAAATAGTGCCAATAAAATTCGCAATAGAGGAAATGGAGGAAACTCCTGCTTTCCCAGTTGTCAGTGAACTAGACTGAAAAGTCCTTGCCACCACACATTGGCAATATGTGCCAAAATACTGAGCCAGTTCTCTGACCATCTCAGCCCCCTCCTTCCACCAGCGATGCGAAATCTCATGGAAAATCCATAAACTGGGCAACCCCGCCGGGCAAAGTTCTGGAGAATTGCAAGGAATTGGCCAAAGTTATTTGCAATATTGCGAATCGTTGGATGTGAATGAATGAGCCCCAAGTTCCATTTTTACTCGCTGATTGTCCTTCTCGACAGTTTGGCAAGAGCTCGGGGTTTTCTAACTACTTGCACACTTTAGAGCCGAATGGTGGGGATTGTGCGCTTGCTCTAATACCCGGGTGTTATTTTGTCTCTCCCTGTTTCCAGGCTCCAGGACTTTCTAGAGGGTCTCCCCACTTTTGTCCTTTAATCCTTGGAGATTGAGCTGAGAGAGAGGAACTTGAGAAATTCCTTTTGATTTGCTTTCCCCTTTTTAATTACATTTATGCTAGAAAGCATTTATTATATCCACTGCTTAACTACAAAGTTTACTAAAACATTTAAGAACTAAAAGTGAGAGGAATAAAAACAACGTTATACCTTAAAGTTAAAAGTCAAAGCTTTTCATTCCAAACATTTGAAAAGGAGGAAAATATTTTTGAAATCTGAGAAGAAATCTGAGAAATCCAAAGGGCAACAACGTTCATTGGCTCTTTCCAAAGAGTCGAGAAGACGATTCAATTTTATTCTCTGCCTTGTTCTTCTCCAATGGTAAGTATTTTAATTACCACTTTTTATTCATTATCTATTTATTAATCAAAAGAGGAAATTTCAAAAAACACTGTACATGCATATACTTTAACAAAACATGTGGGAGGTCTTAAATCCAAAATTTGTCAAGGCCCCCATTGGAATTTAAAAAAATCCCCTGGTCTCTCGTCGTTTTAATAATTTCTTCAACTTTCCCCTCAAAAAAGACTTCCAGTGAAAAGGAAATTAGCTAAAGTTACTTCCTAAACGTCCTCACGAAACTATAAAATGACACACTTAAAAGTTATAGAGTCTGAGAAAGAAAATGGGATGAAGTTTTATTCCTTAATGAGAGAAAAATGAGATGGGAAATGTTCTTGCTCCTTGATCGTTTCAAAGTCAAAGGGACTCTTAGCTATTAAATAGTTGGAGAGTAGAGTGAATAGATAATTACCTTATAAGTTTAACTACCCGGGTATCCTAATCCTCTTTTATTCTTTGATACATCCATATTCTTATAGTTGACTATATCATTTTGACCAAGGTTAGGATCAATAGTATGGATTTCTCTGAACAACCCGCATAAATACACTCCCCATCCTTCACACCATAGTCATCTTCATTTCTTTTATTTAAATGAACCTCGTGTCAAAGCCAACACAACGAGACTATTAAAGTATTTATTCAAAATTAGCTATAGGGATCATTTTTATTCTGATAGTTTAAAGGTGTTGGTATTTAGAAGTATGACCTCGATTAGGGTTAACTATAGAAACATTTATCTGACAAAACAAAAAGAATTACAATTCGTGTTAATTAAATGGTGTTAAATATAATTAGTAACTTTGTGGTTGATTGGGATGTGAGGGGTGAAAAGTGAAAGAGGGGAATTCAATTGCGTCACCTTTGGAATAAAGGACTGCAATGCGCCCCTGAGACAAATCTGCTCTTTACATTGACAACCTACCGAACTAAAACATGGAAATTAAAACTAGTTTTAAAAAACATATCTTTTAATTGCCATTACGTCAAACTGTAATCATTCAGATTTTTTTAAACGGTGAGAATCTGTAGTTATTGAGGTTTATAAAGTAAAACCTCTGGCTGAGAATAATGTGATGGCAAATGGCGAGGCAAATCAAAAACTACTTCAAAGAGACTTTAAAAGCGAATTAAATTCAAATTATTGTTATTATAAATTGCATGTGAGTAACCGTCAATAAATGGAAATGACAAGTCTTAAATGATTGCTGAGATTGCGATAGAGAAACCACCAGAATTTAACATTGTCAAGGTACAGAGAAAGTATAGTTTTTAACATTGGGACAGTATAGTAAAAGCACAAAGTTATCTTATTTGCTCATCCATTAAAAAAAATTGCGACTCCCAGATTTCCCAAACCAAGACTAAAAATACGACTAAAAATACGACTAAAAATACGACTAAAAAAGTAGTGACCTTTCTATTCCATGACCCTTACGTTACGCCGTTCTTTCGGTTTCAAAAATAACTATTTTGTACAAAAAAAACCCAGAGTTATTCTATATTAAAAAGTGAATAATGTTGATGGAATAAAGCTGAGCTTCATTGACATGGATCTATAAAAAAATAATTGGCACATCGCTCCTTCCATTTATTGATAACAAATAAGAATAAGGGATTCAACAAGACTCAAGACGCCAAAGAATCCCTTCCGTATTCTTAACTATCATAAATAACTTGTGACACTAAATCCCCCCATAATATCAACAAATTTACACTCTCCAAACATTTCTTTATCAATCTTCTACGGACTTTAATCATTTCAAGATTTTAAAATTTCTGAACGAACCTTTGCAAAACGAGAGGAGGAATGATAATATTTTGGGAATAGGAGGATGGTCCGTCCGTTCTCATGTTTTGATTTAAACCCGTGGGTAGTAGAACATGGAATTTATGATTCACAAGACCCACCCGGGCATCCAAAAATATCTTTACATAAAATAAAAACATACACAACTCCCAAAATGTTCGGAATTAAAGATGATGAAAATAGAATGGGAATTGAAGAAGCTTAAAATTGAGGAGATGTTGCATCAGATTTGATGGCATGATTTCTCATTAATTATATATTCTCAACAAGAGTCAAAGTTCACATTTCTCATCTCTTTATCTTCTTTTCTAAATAAAAGAGAGAGAGGGGACTCTCTGTTTAAATCTAATCCAAACTTGATGACTTGTCAGTCAAAAATTGTATGAAAAGGGTTGAGAGGTCAGCGGAATTTTACACAAAGTGGTCAAGACGCAGTTACAACATAGCCAATTCAATTGTTACTAATCTTTTAAATCTACTTTTTCATTATTAAAACATACGACGTAGTTTATGCTTCGGCCTAAGAATATCCTTTTTTTTCTAACGGTTCGACGCACCCAAGCTATTTTTTTACGAGTGCACACGTGAGCTTCTTTCTTTGTTCTTATCAAGTCCAAATAAACTACTCTTTGCTAAGAGATTAAAAGAAATAATATTAACCATTTATAGAATAAACAAGGGATACTTTTACAAATCACGGGTTAAAGGATTGGAAGCAAGTTTCTTATTTTTAAAAACACTTGAATAAGGGGCGCAATTTAATATCACGCCATCCCTTTTTATTATTTTGATTGACAGGAGGGGAAATAGTCAACACGCTTTGTTGCACTAGATTAAAATCAGTCAAGGATTTATAATCAAGAGTTGCAATCCCGGGGGGGTCCCTCATAAACTGTGCCTAGTTAAATGTCATTTAAAATCAAACCGAAATACTTCCTTGTAGTTGCTTCCTACCGTTTTTTGGAGAATTAATAAAAAATATTAACTTACATCATTTATGAAAACAGACTACTTGCATAATTCACATTATTCATGTTTGTGCTCCTGCATTAATCCCCGATAAAAAAAAAGGTTATTGTAAACACTTGAAATTAGGCATTGATCCATTAAGTAAACAATGGTGGAGAATTGCGAGGAAAATGCGTGGAGCTTGACAAACACACGAGCCAATAATTTATCAAAGTGCTATATACACATATTTTAGCCTTTTTTATAAATAAATAAATAAAATTACCAACTGGCAATTGGGATTTAAGTAATTAATTATTGAAGCAACTAATTTGTAAAGGTAATAATTAATTTAAAATATACTTAAAATTCAATTATTTATGAGCTTGGTAATAAATAAAGAGAGGATGTGGAATATATTTGTTTTTTTTAAATGATGACGCTCAAGAGATGGGCTGATTTTAAATGCGATGGAGAGATTTTGAGTTCTATAACGGGCTTTTAATTCTATTCAAATCCAATGACATAATAAAATAAACATGCGGACATCCTAACGAAAAACAAGTATTTCAAATCGGTAAAGACCAAGACCTTGGCCTTGGCAAATATTTATTCAGACTTGTGTGCGACTATATGTGCGTCAGCTTCTTTAGTTTATTGTGCGGATTTTTGAGTTTTTGAAACGCTCATTTGAGGAGAAAAAACATTTGGTATTGAGTCGTTTAAAATCAAATGTTTGATACTTTGCATTTGTTATTATTCTTGGCTTTGTATTTCCTTATGCTTCTTTGCACTTGAACATTTAAAACATTCTCACAACTCAATTACTTTTAAGAAAATATATTATCCCTATCCCATCACTTTTATTTACGGCCTAGACGTCTACAGGCCCGGCAATGGGCCACAAGTAATATTGTTCAGCACATGTTTTTTTACCATCGTTATTATTTATCGTTCTTGCTTAGCTTAGTAGAATAAGCTATTGAGTTTTTAAATCTGTCTAGTAGTTATGTAGGGGTAGTTAAACAAACAGACAGACAGACATATTTAGGTGATTAAAGATAGGTTGAGGTCTGGCTGTTGTTTGGCATATGCTCCTTCTTTGGCAATCCGGACCTATGCCAAGCATTCGGAGAGTTGAGAGATTATTGGCACTAAATCTCCCTTGTTTTATTTTATGAAACGGGCTGCTCCTTTTTTATCTTTTGTGGAATATAAATAAACTTAAACCTCGACTTTACTTCCGATGCTTATATTATAATAAGACATATAGGGTTGAAATAGGCAAGCGTTAATGACCTTAAGGTCAAATCTACAAGGTCAACCTTTGAGAGAAAAATACTTAATTATTAGGCTGCTGCTAGAAATACGATTTAAATTAATGAAACTTTCATGTAGCAATTTCACTTTTGATGTTGATTCGGGAAATTTAGTTTATTACTATGATTATATTTCTTTAATGGGAAAAAAGGTTCAAAATCTTTTGACAGTATAATTTTTTTTAAATAACCTGAAATTAATTACGGATTAAAAAATCTTCCCATATCAGCAGAACTATAAAAAAAAACGGAGAAGTTGAATACAAACTTAAAACTGTTATGGACTGGAAATTAAAACAAACTACGTGCGAATTCGAATGAGTCAGGTAAACAGTATCAATCAATTAATTAAGTAGTTAAACAATCAAAGTGTAAATTTAACAAACTCCGCAGCAGTTTTAAATAAATAAAAATCGGAATCCCACTTGACACTTGAAAGGTGTCGGCATCCTTAATTTTAATTGCTTTTTACAAAATATATTTTGGATAACCATTAAGTTTTCTGGAGAATTGGTATTGAAATTATTTTTTATCAATTAACAATTATTGACATTTCCAATCTCATTTCATAATCATTATTTATTCTCTCACAATTGGTTACAACAGATCTGCTCTCTTTTCAGGCCAAAAATACTATCTCTCTCCATAATATTCAAAATTAAGTCAGTTTATAACAAACTATATAAATTATATAATATCAAATCATGATTTACAACTTGACTAACTCTCTCATTTTCAGCATGGGCCATGCATAAATATTCGCAGGCAGAACGTTTCATTGAAAAAGATTTTCAACTTTTAAATCCCCAATTTTTTTTTTTGAAACAACTAAACACAAAGTACTTTAAAGTAAAACATGTAAATCAAGATTTGTTAAGAAAGCTTAAATTTAACATCCAATCCCAAAGGGCAAACATTTTAAAACAATGACAATGAGATTATAAGTTGTGCTAAAATTCTCATTTAAAATAACATAAAGTACTTAAGGGATTTAAATAACACCCAAAAGACTTCAATCGTGATTTAAAATAAAAATATAGTGGACATAATTTATGAACAGACATTTTGATTGTAATGAAATGGG
This sequence comes from Agrenia bidenticulata, assembly GCA_034694785.1. Taxonomy (NCBI): domain Eukaryota; kingdom Metazoa; phylum Arthropoda; class Collembola; order Entomobryomorpha; family Isotomidae; genus Agrenia; species Agrenia bidenticulata. The sequence continues at coordinate 23,622 of JAQFYM010000953.1, forward strand.
ATGGAAGAGGATGGAAAGAGCTCATTCCTCCACTGCATTCCCAAGACACAACAACTTACTATTTAACCTTCTTCACAAACTGCAAACTGCAAACATAACGACTTTAAAAAAAATTGGCACAAATGATTTTATCCCGATTTTAATTTTTGAAAAATAAAACCCAACCCCCCACAATGTTACATAATGAGAATTTGTCTACAAAATAAAATCAGCCAATAAAAAGTTTATAATTTGCTGAATGCCCAAAATTTGGCATAAAACCCGGACTGGAAACCCTAAAAAAATCCGCATGCAACTAAATTCGCACACTCGCCAAATAAATTACTTACACCAAAGTGGAATTTAAAATTAAGTTGTACACGACGCGTTTAAAGACGTTGCATAGCGCACAGCCGAGAACAAAGGAATTAATTAATTAATTACAAAAAAAACCCATTTCAAGTTAAAGGTGCTAATTAAATGTTTAAATAAATTCGTTTGGATATTTTCGCATCGTTGAACATAGAAATGATAAAAAAGTGAGTAAAGTTGAAGTAACAAAATCTTTTGTTTTTGTTTAGTGTTTTTTGAGGGTTGAGATTGTGGTGAGACAGTTTTGGAGTGAAGATAAATTGATTGGAGATATAAGTGAGTATGCCCCAGATGGAGGACATTTTAATCAATGAATTACAACAAGAATGTGAGGCTGTTCAGGTAAGATTCCAAACCATTTAAATACTTATTTAAAATTATATTTAATACTGTCGACGGGTTCAACAATTCATTTATATTAAACCTGCAAAATAAAAGGAAGCCCTTTGTTTGAAAACATAGAAAAGCCCAACTTACTTTGAAAGGTCTTAGTCGTTTCTGGCCATGACTTCCCCTCACAATCAGTGAAATCGGATTTCAAATTTTGTGTCAACTTAAAGACAGAAATCTTTTTATATTTAAGTAGGGAAAAGTGGTGCAGGAAGAAATGGTTAGAAAGATGGGAGGAGGTGATTAAGGAATTAATTAGACTAACAAGATGACATGGATTTAAATAAAGTCAATAAGTAAAGTAGCTTAGACTAGATTAGCAGGCACTTCATTCATTAAGAACTGCATCTGGAGGATCATGACTGTGATGTTTAATGCTTTTTACACACAAGCTCTCAAGTCTTGTTCTCCAAAGCTCATAATAATTTTTGAATATAATATAAAAATGAATTGAATGTTTCAGCTTGAGCCGTTTATGCATCAAGTGGGAGGGCACTCGTCCATCTTGTGCCTCGACGAAGGGACCATTTGCAAACCCTTAATTAAACAAGAACTCAAGTTTTACGAGTCACTACCCAAATCATTAAAAAAGTTTACCCCAGAATATCGTGGCGTCGTTCAGGTAAGAACATCTTCTTAGATGACATATTAGGGAGGTTGTGCTACACTTTTTGGCTTCTGAATGAGACTGTATCAATACTCTTAATATTGGTACGGACACAATCAGAAGTAAAAATCATTCTAGCACAACCTCCTATTCACTACCCCAACTGATAAATATTAAATATTAAAATTTAGTCAAGTCCACACCTGCCTAAGACATTAACCTAAGAGATATTCTCTGATTGTTAATTACAATTATTAGATAAAAGTAATGAAAAGATAGTCATGTCTAAAAAAACGTTGTCACGTCATCACTCAAATCACAGAATATTCTTACCACGTCACTTTTTTTTAATCTTTGTAGTAACTTTTAGACTGTAAGATTCCATGCACCTTGATTTTAAAAAATGGCCCAAATACTTGAACTAAACGTATAATTATTATTCAATTAAATCAATCAGGTTTTTTTTTTAATCAAGGAGTGGATCTAGTTATTGGATATAAATTACTTAAAATATGTACCTTTTAAAGAGTTTGATTTCATAGACAGCTTGGCGTTCATGCAAATCCAGTTTCTCTAGTTCAATTCCAGTTTGACCTTTAAAACAGCTTTTCGGTCATTTAAATGGTTGGAAGATTGTGAGATCATCAGAGTTCATGGTCAAAATATACCATAACTGTTTTAGTAAAGTGATGGTTTTTTTTAAATTTCAGGTTCGGTTTGAAGAAGATCAAGATGGGTACATCCGACTGGCAGCTTATCCCCCAAAGTCAATCCGACATCAACTCTCCTCCACTAAGAAAAGACTCAATCACAAGAGCCGGTATGTTTTTTAAATGACCTTGGCATTCTCTTTAATCCAAAGATAAATAAATCCACCTCCACCCTCTCAAGGGCCGTACACAAACGACTTTACAAAGATTAATTAAAATTATTTTTACCCTCCATAGTTTAGTTATTTCACAGAAATCTCAGCCCCCTTGTGAAATCCTTTAAGAACATGCCCCTTAGGATTTATGTCAGACGTTGTATGTGTACGGCCCTGATTTCATTTTTGATAAGAAATTAGTTTTGACCCTGTTGACCCATTAGATCAACTTCAAAGCCTCATAAAAGTCAATCTTGATTACGTTTGATTTATTTTCCAGGAGGATTCGGCTAAAGAACTCTGGAAGTATCGAGATTGAGATTGGAGGTGAAATAGACGAGCTATTCGTAGATGATGGGGAGCCCTCAGTGAGCAAGTCAGTTAGGGCAAGGGCTCACAACCCTTGGGTCGTAAAATGTCATCAGAACCAACTTTCCAAAATCCGTCGATCTGCATCTCATGCTCAACAGAAGGAAAAGGAAGCTCACTGTCAAAGTAAGTTGTCATTGACAAGATTCGAGGGCTTCACTTTAGGTTGTTAACACGGACTAATTGAAACTTATCAATTGACAGAGTTTGTGGTGCTGGAGAATATCACGTGGCGGTTCGAGTACCCATGCGTCTTGGACTTGAAGATGGGCACGCGCCAATACGGAGACGACGCCTCACCCGCCAAAATTCAAAGCAAGAGCGCCAAGGCAGAAAATTCAACTTCCGTTCAACTCGGTGTTCGAATTTGTGGGATGCAGGTCAGCTTTTTTTCTATACTAATTTAAATATACTAAAATAAGCTTAGTACAGACAGGAAGAGGTCAGAAATGAATATTTTTCATTGAATGCGGTATATTTGGCGCAACGCGAAACTAAAACTGATTGGGCGCCAAATTCAAAAGGTAGACACACTCACACGTTCCTCGAGTAGTAATTTCCCAAGGTTAGATTAGATTAAAAAGCTTGAAGATGGAATAATGAAATTATTTTGAGATTAAGAGGCAAGAAATCCTTGTGCCACAAGTCCCTTGTCTTGTCTGTTCCTCCGCCCCTAGTCCCCAATAACATTTATAAATCCCCCTCTGACAGAATTGGGTTAGGTTAAGGATTAATCAGGGAGGAGAATTTATCTGAAATGTGATAAGAATAAAAAGCTCGAAAATGATAATCAGCCCGTCCACACGCAATTTAAAAAGAGTCAGCTTGTTTTTGGGATGACCTTAATCCAATTTATGAAATCGTTAATCTCTCCACAAGACAATATGAACTTGAGACTTTAAATTCTGCATTTGTTGATAATATTTGTTAGTATGTCACTAGAACTAGTTTCAAGAATTTAAACGAGAGTCTTTAGTCGTGTTTAGCCATGAAATTGAAAGTAGGTTTGTGATTTAAGTTTTCAATCTTCCATCAATTCCCAAAGTCACACCAAAGTCACAACAAAACAGCCAGAGCTTCTTCTTTTCTAATAAGACATGAAAAATAAGTTAGTACTTTTATTTCTATTTTAACCCAACCGGCTTGTTTCCATTTCCGTTACCTTTCCAATTCCAAGTAATAAAAAGACCCAAACTGCAACCTCTCCTCACATTTTTGTCCCTTTGCCAATCATCGGGGATTTTCACATCTGGGATTGGGCTATTCAAACTTATTTGCTATCTCAAATTTCTCTCTCCATAAAATCCACTATTGTAGAACATTTCCAGTGGAACTGATTCTCCCTCATATCCTTGGACTAAACTCCGTTTATATAACGGGATTTAAGTGTAGTTTAAAAAATCCCTTGGGGGGACCCTTAGGTTTAAATTGTAAAACACATCTTCAATTTGAAAGACGAAATCCCCAAGTTAGAGGGATTAAGATAGAATTTGCTATGACACCCCCTTAAGGCCGACCCTAGGGACGGGCTTGAGTCCCGATTGATTAGTTAGTTGATAGGGTCGTATAAATAATTAATGAAGTCATGAGGCCAAAGTGTTGGAACTTAATCGGAATGGATTGATTTTTTCTGGAGTGGGAATTTAAATGAAGAGTGGAATTCGGTTAAGCATGTCGTTCACAAGTTTTGAATGTGTTGAGAGTTTGAAAAGGACGTGTCTGTGGTGAAAGGGACTGGCTCATTGCCATTCCCTTGACATTGGCACCAACTTATCAAACTTGTCTTGGATCAACTAGAAACTTTTATGAAAGACGTCTTCTGTCCCAACCTCATTTTATTATCTACTTCAAATTAAGATTCAAAAAGCAGACTGGGCTGCCGTTGACATTTTATGATGAACATTTTCTACCCTTTTTTCTAGCCAATTCTTCTCACATGTTTCGAGGATGGAATTTAATTGGAATTTAACCAAAAATTCCCCTCAAATATTTAAATTCCCTTTTACGGTCCCACCGGATGGGAAATGCTTTTCTGTCGTTTCCTCGTCCTCGGTGGTTTTATGGAGGAAATAGGCGTCGTCTACAGACACAGACAACTATTTATAAGGACCTTTCTGAAGGTTAACCCGGCATCATGATCATTATACAAGTCTACCCTCCCTTGTCGGAGCTAGTCAGCATCCAAAGTGCTCCATTAGCTATGGACCATTAGGGAAAGGAACAGAGAGACATTTTTAGTCAATTATAGTCATTATAGACTAGATCCTGTTTTCCATGAAAAACCTTCAACTTGTCAATTACTTTAAATGATATTGATAGCCTATCGATCGTCTTTATATTACGTTAGTTGAAAGTGTAAGTCTATGAGCTTTCACCCCGAATCGGATCAAAGATAATAATTCGGTTTAAAAGATGATTGGGCTAAAAAAACTGATGTTTTTTTAAAATTGCAGGTGTACCAAGTTAGGACAGGGAAGTTCACATGCAGAGACAAGTACTACGGACTCAAGTTAGACGCGGACGGGTTCAAAGAAGGACTCATACAATTCCTGCACAACGGTAACCGACTTCGAACTGACGCCATGATCCCCCTTGTAGAGAAACTAGAAGACCTCAAGCAAGTCCTCCTCACCCTTGACACCTACCGCTACTACACCAGCTCCCTTCTCCTCACCTACGAAGGGCTGGACCCTGAATTCTCCGGGGACGACCACTCCCCCCTCTTAAACGTCAAAGTGTCAACAATCCCTGTTTCGAAATCGGTGGAAAATATTGGACGAGCTGGGGGTGCGTTGGAGCACAACCAGCTCCCCAGTTCCAGCACCTCTACTGACGGACTCAATCGGTACAGCTCAACAGCCTCGGGGTCAGCCTCAGGGTCAGTTCCAGGGTCAGCCTCGGGGTCAAGTAGTCGAAGTGGTCTGGGGAGTCGGGGTTCAATACCGAGTGCCACCTCCTTGTCGGATGAGTCTGTGGACGTGAGGATGATTGACTTTGCCCACGCCACGCACAGCGGATTCGACATGGGTCACTGCGCCAAGGAACACGCGGGACCTGACACCGGCTACATTTTCGGACTCGCCACTCTCATCACAGTCTTACATGAGATCATTGACGAGGAGTGCGGAATCTCAGATTAACCTAACCTAACATTGTCACAGGACACTTAATTATTAATTCATTTATCTAGTTTTTTTAAAGTTTCTAATTGTTCATTTAATTAGTCAAAAGTGTTTAGGGTAGTTGGTGCTAGAGTTGTATTTTAATTTTCGTGTCACAAGATCCGGAGGGGCTTTTCATACAAGAAGATGTTCACCGACAAGGCAGCTGCAACAACAACAACAACAAAATATCATCAGTCCAATCTTAAAACTGACAACAACTTCCAATCAATATCAACCTTGTAAACTATTATATAGCAACTTAGACTTTAATATAAATTAAAGGATGAGGGGAAAAAAGGTCATGACCCCTGCTATATAAATAACCCCCCTCTTGATTTTTGCTACCGAGATAAAACAATGTGACGAATGTGAAGTTGTGAACGGAGGTTTTAAAATAGACCAACTCCAAGTGGATCTCAATCTTGAGATCCTTTCTATTTATTGTCTCTGTACTTAGTTAATTAGTTAGCTAATTGCAATTAAGTATAGTAATCTAATTTAAGGAAAAATAGTTATGGGTATTTTGGTTGTTTAAATTATTTTTACTAGTGGTAGACTGTTTTTTTAACTTTATTTTAGAATCATTCCAAGCCCTTTTTGGATTGTTTTGAAAATATTGGATGGATTTGACCCTGGGGTCAAAACAAAGGAATTGTATTTTTCTCGCAAGTGGAGCAAGGAATTGAAATATTTTATTTATTTACAAATTGAAAGGGGGAAAAAATATGCAATATTTTGATTAGATTTAACAAATATTTTTCAATATTTATTTATCACTTTTTTTTCCATTTCCATTTTTTTATCCAATCTCTTTTAGTTTTCTAGAAACAATATGCCCACTATATTATTTTAAAAGGTCACATAGGTCATATTAGCAATTAAATAGCACGCACACAAAGTCCCCAAACCTAAGGGTAAAAATCCAACTGTGAGTGTGGCCCTTAATCTCCCTCGTAATAACCTAACCTGTAGTTAACATTGCCGTATGTTTGAGGCCCTTAAAACGACCCGGGGACATTTTTGAAAGGTTTGAAACTTTATGGACGGCCCTTGGTGAGAATTGAATTCATGTCTCTCTTTTAAAAGTAGACATGGAAATGAAGGGAGACGCATATTTTTTAGTTAAATTTCCATATTTGGTTTCCACGTTAATTTGTGGAGTATGGATGAGACGTATTGGCATTGGCAGACTTGACCCTGTCCAATCTATTCAAATCATCTCCCTCTCTCGAATATGTAAAGAAAAGTGTACCTGTCAAAACATGTGAATATAATTATAATAACTAGTTGGTATAGCTTCTTGGTCTGTAGTCTCTAGTAAATGTAACTACAAATCTCCTTTCCAGAAATCCACATTTGCAATGGGAAATAAAAACGTGTAAAAGTTTAAAAGATTGGAGCTTCGCTTTTTCATTTCCACCTCGACCTTTTCTAACATCCAAATTTTTATCCCATTGTTTTACATAGGAAAGGGAATATTTAAATATTATCCAAATCCTAATCACCACCACCGACTTTATAAAAGACTCTGATAAGCCACTTGCCCAAGCCATTTGCCACACGACTCCCCACTACTCACCAACCACCAGCTACTTTCTATAATACTCACTTTTATCATCCGTTTTAGAAAAATCAGGTTCGTAGATTCAATTTTATTTTAAATTTGGATTTCCAATAATTTTAACCTTCTTAAAATGCAATTTCCATCACAGATTTCCAGAAAAATGCGCTCCAGAGCCCTGCAACTCCTCCTCCTCTCCACTCTGCTGACCAACGAGGTTTTTTGTGACGGTAACCACGCCCACAGCGCATCCGTCTCCACAACATCCGACGCTGCCCCAGGCCCAGCGACCGGTTCAGCCACCTCCGTCCACAGCTCCTCACATTCGAGCGACGGAGCGACCAACGACGCCTTCGCCTCGATTATCAAAACGGTAAGCCAGAATCCGGAACTAGCAGCAGCAGCAGCCGCCGCCGGCTACAGCCTTCCCCCCAGTCCCCAAGGAGGTTATGACCTTCCTCCTCCACCTGCCGAAGGGCCACGAAGACCACCAATCCATGGCTTCCCCGGAGGATTCGGCTTGCCCCTTGGATTCGGAAAAGGGTTCAATGTTAATGTCGACGGCGGAGTCGGTGGGGGCTATTTCCCCATAATTGAGAAGGTAAGGATGATCGGTGGTGGTTGGTGGTTATGGAGATGGATTTTAATGAGGGATTTGTTTTATTGTAATAGGCGGTTGTGATAGTCGGAGGGGGTATTTTGATTTTGCTGATCATCGCGTTCATCCAAGGGTCCCTGGCAGCAGGTGGATTCCTTCACAGCCTCTTTGGCTCATTTTCGAAGGCGGTGGCAGGGTCGGTGAACGTGGACGTGGGGCCGATCCACAAATCAGCTTCAGGAGCAGCAGCCGTCAATGTGAATGACAGAATCGGGGTCAACGGAGGTCGTCTTAATGATCCACAATTTAATTCCAGAGTTATTGAGGGAGTTGAGCGAAGGTTTTAATTTACATTTTATTCTAATTTTATTCATCTTCTTTTAACTAGAGTGGAACTTTGAGAGTCAACTCCCCTCGGGGTCATCTTATATTTTCTGTGATAGATAATAAATAGGTTTAGTATTCTCCATGTGATATGTTCTTGGATTTTTAGTCAAATTAGTGAAGCCAAATGCGAGTGTTGAATAAATAATTCCGTCAACTAAATCCATCATGCAAAATCATTTCAAGCCAAGGGGACTCTTCTCAATTCTCTCTTTATTCTCTGACCTTCGGATTTAGCATTTTACTTACATATACTTTTTCTTAAGCTTATAATTGCACGTTAATTAAGATGAAAGTTCATTCAGAGTTCATTCAAAGTGGAGAGTGTAGAGGTGGGCAACTTAACCACAACTTTCATCCGTTCATTCGAAAAGCGAGAAATGGAATTGTGATTAATTTAATACCTTGGACTTTACTACAGAGCATCTCGAGCATCTCCAACATTTCCAACACGTCCACATTGGAATGAAAGATTCAAAATAAAAATCCACTCGATTAAACTAAATACCTAACTATAAATTCACTTAGTTAACTATGATTATATTTATTTATTTAAGAGCCTTAAACTATTTCCCAAGCTATTCTTTGTTCTCTCGTAAATATTGGTGAGCAGAGAAATTATTCCCAATTTAAAAAAAGTATAACAATTTTATTTACGTGTATTTTTCTATTTTTTTTATCTCATTTCTTTTGTAAAGGTACATCCAACTTCATGGAACATATCCTTGCACATTTCTATCAACTCCTTTCCAAGGTTAAAACGTTAAATCTTTGATTGAGTTGAAAAGTATTTCCACTCCTTTTAAATATTTGAGAAAGAACAGACAAGTTTTAATTCCCTATCTGCAAAGCACAGGTATTTCAGATTTGTATCTTTGATCATATGAGGTAAGTCCACAAGTAAGAAACTCTAAATACTTTCCAATCAAAGTATCTAGCATCAGTAGCATCTTGTATAATTCTTATGATTAAACTATAGATTATATAAGGTACACATCACAGGAGGTTCTGAGTTGGCCGGTGGGGGCAACCACAACAGCTGATCGAAATTCTTTGGACTAAGCCGAGATTGGCGAGATTGTAAGGAGGAGCCCTTGAAATACATCTTCCATCTTACTATCCTCAATAATGACTTCATTATTACTAATCACTCTCTCCAATTAATTAAATAGTAAACTTAAGATTAAGTCTTTTCGGATGGTGAGTTAGCATTCTAGGAACGCCTTATTAACTACCACACCGGCTTTATGACAACTGCTTTGTGATACAAAATAACTGGAGACCTTTGGATGCTTCTTTTTCCCTATCTTCATTTGATGACTTGAATTCTAAAACTAAACACAATTCCCCCTTGAAACTAAACATAATTGTAGTTACATTACAATTAAATTAATAGTCTCGACCGGAGTGACAAAGGTGGCTCCGTACCGACTCCGCCCAAATTCAACTTGAGATTTTCATCTAAAAATAATTCATGATATAATTTATTCATACTCAGAGTTTGGGACGAGCCTCTAGATCCGCCCCTTGGAAAACTCATCGAAGCTAATGGACACGGGATTCAACTCTCTTCCTCGATGATCTCCTCAAGCACCTTAATGAGATTGGAAAGGCCAAAAATATAGCCAGTGTCAGGTCCAGCATGTTCCTTAGCACAGTGACCCAAGTCGAGGCCGCTGTGAGTGGCATGGGCAAAATCAATCATCCTCACATCCACAGACTCAGATGAGAGGGAGCCGACACTCGGTGTGGAGCCCCGTGTGGCCAAATTACTTCGACTGCTCTGAGTACTCGACGAGTGTGAGGATGTGGTAAAGCCGTTGTTGACCGTCTCTGTCGAAAAACATCCCACACCAGAGTTGCCTATCGAAGGACTCGTCGCTGTTTCGTCCAACGACTTTCCCCGGGGAAGCCCAATCTCATCCGCCGATTTCGACGAGGGAAATACGCCGAGGAAGGACGTAGGAGTTGTTATCTCCCCGAAACTCTGGATAACTTGGAATCCCCCTCCGGAAGCTGAGGCCGTGTCACTGTCCATAGTGTCCATAGAGGAAGAGTCAGGATCACTGTCGGCCAGTATGGACTCATCATCCCCGTTATATTCTGGATCCAAGCCTTCGTAGGCTAAGAGGAGAGAGCTCGTGTAGAATCGAAAGGTGTCCAGGGTACTTAAGGTGGATTTCAAATCTTGAAGTTTCTCCACTAAAGGCAACAGGGCGTCAGTTCGAAGTCGCTTTCCGTTGTGTAGAAATTCGCAAATGGACTCTTTGAACCCGTCCACCGTCAGTTTTCTCCCGTGGTATTTATTTCGGCATAGAAACTTTCCTGTCCTCACTTTGTACACCTGCAATCATTAAAATAAATCAAATCGATATTAGAGACTTTGTGCTGCAATTGTTTTTTTCAAAAATCACATTTTGTATAAATGTTGGGTCAAAATAGTCGAAAATTCTCCTCCAACTTCCCTATCCTCTAAGAATCTAATGGGACAGAAATTACAGAGTTCCATTCTTTGAAGTCCATGCTTCAAATTTGAGCCCATTAATCCCAATTGGATTTAAAATCCTAATCTCAATTTCATTGCATTATTAATTGAAATCAACGTCTTCTCTCAAATCCATCTTCCCTCCCTCTGACCCTCACGCTTTGATATCATAGTTGAGTCTTATGATTAGTTAGTTCAAGAGATGCTTGAGCAAGAGTTGATGTGGACTTGTCAATCTAACTCACCAATCTCTTGTCTTGTCCTGATGTTCTAATCAAAAGATCCGGTCTCTTAAACTCTCCATTTACACTTAAGAGAGTCGGAAATAGAAAATCCTTCTGGAATCTCTGTCTTCATTAAAAGATCTCCAACCCTAACATCCTCAACCACCAAATTCACAACAACAACAAAAATAAGCTCCGACTTGATGAGCCAAAAATGAGGAACAGGAGTTTCCAAAGTTTGAAACAACAAATTTCCTCATTCCTGAAACAAAGCCCGTGTCACTTCTCCTATTAGATTAATTAAAATGAGATAACGACGTAGGGGCAATGCACCGATGCACCCCACCCTCAAACTTTGCTCAGTTCAAAGCTCACAAGTCGCAATGATTTCTCCTTTTTCCATACATAGCTTCTTCCTATCTGATTTAATAAGATGGCATTAGGGAGTTTGTGCTACAGTGATTTTTGGCTTCTGATTATGACTACCCATGTTAAGAGGATTGCTAGAGTCACAATCAGACGGCAAAAATGACTGTACCACTATTGAATGGAGAGTCTCTTCGCTCACACTATATCAGTGGCATAAAAGATGAGACTATTCCTTCTGGATTTAAAACACTAAAAATCCCAATATATTTGAATAGAATAGATTGAATTGCTCAAGTCTAAAGTAAAGAATGAAGAGGAATAAAAATAATCCTCTCTGATACCCCCAACAATTAAAATCAAGGAAAGAAGGAAGCACTAAACCAGAATATTAAACAACGCCATCCTTCTTTAATAACCTTCAAAAGTCACATGGACATATTTTTATGTAGAAACATTTATCATCACCAAAGTTGAAGGGTGCCAAGTAAATAAATAGACAATTTCATTCAATTCAAAAAAGAGATTTAAAAAATCCCTGAATCGTTCAATCTCTCCGTCTCCTCAACAACTGGCTTGGAAACTCAAGTCTAGTCCACACTCGACAGTTGGTTATTTGGAGAACGAGGAGATAAGACTTTAGATTGGTTTTATAAAGAAGCTGGGATAATTATAATTATATCATCATCACTAACTTCCAACTTCTCGTCTCACTAACTACATCTAAATAGACTGGGAATGGGAAAGCCAAGGGATCTGGCAATCATTCAATTATATTAAACAACTAGATTAGAAATTAATCCTTCCTTTTCTAACTCTCCTCCAAACTCGCTTTAATTACTTCAAAAAATCCAATTGCATTCCAGTTTGGATTGATTTTTTTAAGAAATTTCAATCAAGCACCGATTTTGTACATCGCATTTACAAACCGAAATAACCGATTCCTCATAAAAACCCGAGAAAAACACCTCCAAGGCTACTTCACTTTTCCCTACGATACCCTTAACTATTCCACATGAGCTGACCCACATTTCCATAATTCACAAACTACAAATAGGCAGCTAGAGGAAGGTTAATTAGGGCCAAAGCTGCTGTCTCTCTCCATACAGAAACTAGAGTCAAGTTCATTCCTCAAGGTCACCCTAATTCCTCTGACCTATTAAATTTAAAAAGCACTTAGAAGGTCACACTACTCAACACGACACATGACATTTATATGTTTGTTGACCTTCTGGAAATATTCCGTCTCTAGCTCCTAAGATTCCCAAAGTCGATCAGAAATTTCAAGGTTAGTCTACGTCTGTAAAAAAAATCTCCGTCCAACTAAAACTAACAACTGCAACTTCCTAGTCTTTCTTTCCAACAACCTAATTTATTAATTATTAAAGAAGAGTGGGATGTTTATTTAAAATAAAACCGCAACACGAACCTGCATGCCACAAATCCTAACTCCAAGTTGAACGGAGGTGGAGTTGGCCGCCTTTGCACTCTGACTCTGAATCTTGGCCGGCGTTGCATCATCTCCGTACTGTCGTGTGCCCATCTTGAGGTCCAGGATGCACGGGTACTCGAATCTCCATGTTATATTCTCCAGGAGCAAGAATTCTAGAGAGGAGATCAATTAGATATAGATTATTCAGCATTCTAGCAGAGATGGATGAGAAACCTCGAGTTTCCACCACTTTCGAGGTCAAAAGGTCAGGAGAGAATCGTCCGTTCTATCCAGCTAAGTGTTTAAATATTGACATCATGTCTTAGAGAAATTGAGTTTGAAATCCCCAAGGATTTTGGCTTTTAGATTCTAAGAAGAGATAGAGGACATGTCATCACGTTCTTGGGAATGGACTGATCCCTCCCGACCTTTTTCCTAGTGCTTTCGAGAAATGGTTACTTTGACGGTGGGGCTCCTTTTGCTTTTGTGATGGATGAGTAGCAGATCTCCTTAGCTTTGACAGCTGATTCTGATGACATTTGAGGACCCAAGGGTTATGAGCTCGACCGGCTTTGCTCGCCGCTGCTTGCTGATCTTCATCCACGAATAAATCGTTCAGTTCACTCTCAATCTCAATCTCAATGCTTCCAGAGTTCTTTAAACGAATCCGACTGCAATCAATACACACACAATATTGAAGTCTTTTCATCTTCACGTCATCTTGTATAATTTATTTTGATTGAGAGCTTAAGATTATGAGCTTGTGCTCATTTTTATGTCAACGAAGATAAAAGTCACATTCGTAGGTCAAGATAAGTATTCAAAGGGACATCAAAATTAAAAATACTTTAATTTATTCATCTTACTAAGAGATAATAAATCATTTCCAAGTCCATCTTATTAACTAATTAAATTAATAATCCCTCAAACTGGATCAGTTTTAATTCACATTGGATTTTAATCCAGATTTTTTCTAGTTCGTTTATCCGCACCATTCCGACTTAACTAACTTAACTCTCTTAACTTCAAATCAAAAGGGAAATTATACCAACAATCTAAAATTAAAATTGTAAAGAAATTTTGACGAGACTTTCATGTATCAAAATTGATTTTCAAAGGGATACAACAGCCCCCTAACCCTAACTGACAACTCGTAGGTAAAAATCAGCGAGTCTATTAATCTCAGATCTGATAATCATACGTCGCAGGTTTAAAAAATCGAAGGTTGCCATTAATAATGATAACAAGGAAGGTCTCTTGAAGATTCCAAGCCACTCATCTCCTTTTTCAATGAGATTGCGATTTTCTCCCACATTTTTTCCCCTATTCATGGAGAAGATGATTCGCAGACTTGATGGCTCCACAATCACCGGCAAGGGTTACTCTTACGTCATCTATTCTCATTACTAAATTCTAATTGAAATTCATCCCATCAGCTTACCGACTCTTTGATCGTTTCTTAGGCCCCGCGGCTGATTGATACCGAAATGATTTGGGTGGATACGCCGCGACTGTAAGGTAACCGTCTGGATCTTCTTCAAATCGTACCTGCAAACCAAACAAACGATGATGATTAAAAATCCACAACAACTTTTCATTCAACCCCATTTAAATCATTCGGGTTTCTTAAACAATGTTCGTTCCGGGCGATTAAATGCGGAATTAAAAGGGGAGTAAATAAAATGTTAAAATAGCTCAATATTACAAGCCAAAACTGAGAATAATGAATTACGCCGCGAGTAATAAGAAGCTATAAATAAATTTAAATCTTTGAAAGTCCATAACTAACAAATAAATCCGCAGCTGCTTATTACAATCATTAGATTGAACAAATAAACAAAAGTCAGCAGATTCTTCTAGAGGAATACAAACTGTTTACACTAGACCGATTTTTGGGGTTGACCTCAAATAAATTCCGAAACCGAAACGACTTTAAAGAGACGTGGAATAGAGTGGAAGGTATTTAAATCTTGTCTTTCAATTATAATCGTTTCAATATGATTGAGAATCGTAAAAAGTTCGGTTTAAAAGCTTCTGATATATTTTCCCCGAATTTGCCCTGTCTGGTCAACTTGAAAGTGGATGAGCCCGGAGGGTGGACGTAGACTAGAGCAACAACAACAACTCACTTTCCGTTACAATAAACAGAGGAAGGAACTGCGGACTAAATTCCAAAATATACTTCAATCTGGCATTTCATCAAAAATCTCTCAGTCAGAAAAACATGTTACGCTAGTAGATTCTTTTCTCTCAGCTTTATGGAGACTTTACGTCACCAAACTATCTTCTAAACCATCCAAATTGAAATGAATTTAAATTTCCCCACAACTTAAGGACAGGACAAAAGGAAAATACTTTAAAAAATTTCTGCAGTGTCCCTAGAAAATCTTTCCAAAATGTAGAGCTAAGGAAATTTCGAAAATTTGATGAGCTTCAATTTAAATTTTGTCCTACCCTCCTGGGTTCAAAATCAGTGTGGAGACTCTGGAGACATCCCAATGAATTAATATTTAACTAATCTACATCTAAAATAATTATTTGCGGTCGTAAGGAGGTTTGAAAAAAAGGCGCTTATCAAATATTTGCAATCCCAAATAATAATTCTAGCACAAACACTCTATTAAAAAATGTGGCAGATAAATATAAAATACGCAGTAAGGGCAGTAAGGCCAAGTGAATAGATTTAAAAAAATGAGTTTGTATATTTTGAAAGTGCACCTGGACAACTCCGCGATATTCTGGAGTAAATTTTTTCATCCCGTTGGGAAGAGTTTCATAAAATGTCAGCTCTTGCTTAATCAACGGCTTGCAAACAGTCCGCTCGTCCAAACACAGAATTGATGAATGGCCCCCAACTTGGTGGATAAACGGCTCCAGCTGAAATACAAAAATTACATTAATATTTATACCCCATAATTCTTTCGAAAGAATATAGCTTTACAATACCATTTCAACTTTTAACACAGATCAATGAATATCTTTAATAACTGTTTAAAATAATAAAAGAAGCGGAACTGACAAGTCAATTAAATACTTTTAAGTACATAGAAATTAATTCATAGAAACGAGTAAAGTTTCAAGAAAAAAGTGTTGAAAATCTAAAAAGGCTTATCCCACATTTTCAAACTTTGGAATCTCTCATCTCGGTTTTAAACGCAACATGACTTTTCCATTATCTTCTTTTCAAACGAGATGAGTCAAAAACATTCCGTTTTTTTCAAGCCCAACCCTCAAACAGTAATATCAATGCACTTTCTTGGAATAAAAATAAACTCATTTAATAACAATTCCTTCTCACATCTTTATGAAAGAAAAATATTTTCTTCCACTTCCAACTTCTGCCTTTTAAAATAATACATATGTCAGCAAAATATTAATATGTATCCACCGAGTCATGCAGAAAAATCTTGAGAAACTACTTTCTCCATTTAAAATCAGCTTTTAAGCCAAAACTCGGGTATTTTCAAGACGTTGTTTCCTTTCAAACAAAACAAAAGGTAAACCAAAACTTAGCTTTGGTCTAGACTATTACAAAACCCTCAATAATGGGATAAAATACTCGGAAACTAAAATTAAAAAAGCCTATTTGCCAAAGTTCATCTTAACTACACCAAAAAATAATGACATTCCAAAATGCCCTGGTGGCATTGCAATTACAAGTACAAGAGATTACTGAATCCTTAGTAAAACCAAATGAAACTATATTAAGCCGACACCCATCCATCACCAAAATATTAAAATAAATATTCCAACACCAAATGTACTAAAATACCAAAGATTATTAAATCCATATACTTTGAGATTTAATTAAATTCAAGAAGTCCCCTAACTGACTTAATAATTACCACATTTAATAATACCAACAGTTGCACTTCTCCATCATCAATAATCAAATTAAAACATACGTGGAAAACTGACCTTTCAGCATAAACTTGCTTAGACCACATAACAAGAGACATATGGACTAGTCAATACTTTTTAACCCTTATTCCCACTTTCAGAAATGTCAATTCCACCAGCTTCAACTTTATATAAATATAATTTACAATCAGAGCTTATATGAGCTCCTTCCATCCTAAATTTTTAAATGACATTGAAGCCTAACTAGACGACTTTGGTGTGAGGTGCAACGTTTAAACTAAAATCAATAACTTTGGCATAACCTTCTCTACCACAAACCAAAGTGCTTAAATAAACTAAACTCACCTCAAGGCTTTAAATCCTCAAACTACAAAGCCTCATCAATTATTTCCAACCCTCCCAAGCCTATTTACACAATTCCCAGAGTTTGAACTTGGTCGGGAAAAATTGGGGCCGGGTTCCACCCGGGTATCCCAGTATCCCCTCTAAGAACTGAATCTCTAATTGATATAATTAAAAAGTGAATGAATAATGAAATAGTGTTACCTGAACTGGTTCGCATTCTTGTACTTCAGTTAATAAATAGTCGTCCATGTGGATTTCCTTCCCCAGCCGACGACAAACTTCTGCACCGATGATCACCAACAATCACGATCTCCAATGACCACTTTTAAAGATTATCAAAACAACAAGAGAGATTAAAATCACCCTCACAACTGTTTCAAATTATTTTATATCACTCACAACTAATTTATAAATAATAAAGTCTAAATAATAATATAAATCTGTTTATCCAGTTTTATATATGTGAAGTAAACGGATAGAAAGAGGTGGAGGTAGCTTATGAGGGGATTCGGAATAGAACCGTCAGCTTTATTCACTTTTAAGGTTTAGGACGAGTACTCGGTACTCGTTCAATTACTCACATTTTTACTCAGAATCTATTTATCGAGAGTTGCAAAAAAAAACACAACAATGAAACGGAGTGATGAGAGTTGGTCAAAAATCTTCCAGGAATTCCCACCCTTTACTTTTAATGATCACACCATCTCCTCACTAATTGACAAGGGAAAACACAGGAAATACAGGAAATCCCTGACTTACAGACGGACTTACATTTTAAACTACGGGTCATTTTTTAAATCCTTTGCAAATATCAATAGCTCATTAAACAAACCTCTCACTGACCTTGAACCTTAAAATATACAACGGTTTCAAAACAATGAAATTTTGGTAACAAATAATCCAAAAAGACACCCTCAAACCTCAACTATGGAAATTTAAATTTCCCCTTAAATATTATATTAATCGAATATTTTTATTTGTTTTGTAATTGTGCCATACGGGCCTGTATCCTTTCAAAATCTCTCTGACATTCTGCTAGGTGTTTAAACAAGGATTTGGTATCAGTCTCATACTACTAATCGTATCTTATTAATTATTCAGACCACATTTCAAACTTTATAAAATATAATTCGCACACTTTCTTACAAAATAAAACTACCGAAATGAGAAGGAAGTTGGTTTGATGTTCTGGGGACGAGTGCCAAAGGACGAATGACACACACACAGACGATAATCACTTTTGTGTGCGAATTATTTGTGCAAATATTATTCGCGTGTCCAACGCCAATATTTTTCTCCATATGCACAATCCATATTCCATACATTCTCACAACTCTTAAACTTTGAACACCTAAAAATTCCTCTACCAACATCCATTAAATACTCATGTTTTAAAACCTACGTTTAAAACACTACATTTAAAAGAAATAGAACCCACTACTCTAAAACCTTATCTGACCTGTACAGGGTGTTCCCTAATTTAAATACGAACACACATTTTCCCCAATATGCTACAGCGACCTTAGTAAAAAAAATTCTCTCACCCTCCCCCCTGAACCTTAATGAAGGGACACAGGGGACTTAATTTCTGTCACGTCACAATAAAACTGCCCCTTGTAATGATCTTATGGAATCTATATTGGCGTTGGTTTTTTATGCAACACGCCATATAGAAATAGATTATCCTCATGCCATTTCATTTTCCCATACGATTCATTCAAAGCCTTGGAAATCATTTCCTGGACAATAAATTCAATCCACTTGGACTTGCTCCTACAAATTGGCATATTGGCACAGACTCTCTGAATATTCAAAAAAAACAAATCAATACCTTTTAGTTTTATTTATACTGATGAAGAATGGTCCCTTATTAAGTCTTCACCCCACGAGTCAATACTAATTAACTCACCCGACACTTTAAAAACAACGTCACTTCACCAAAACACCTTCAACAAATATCAGCTAATTCCTCGCAAATATCTTCACTCAATTTCACCTTCTCTACTTCAACTTGAATCCATTTGGTCAATAAAAATCCAATTTTAATTCATGGATTAAAAAAACTCCACCACATACAATCCCACCTAAATTTTTTTTTTAATAGCAAAGGAATAACTGTAATTGAATGTTATTACATTTTTAAATGATTTTCAACGAAGATTTTACAAGTGAGAGTGTTTATAAGGATTTTCTCATTTAAGTCAAGTGAATAGATTGGAGAAGGTGAATGGAGTAGTACAAGTCTCAACTCCCAACTGGACTCAATAAGAATTTCAAAACATGTGATATATAAAATCTCTCTTACAACTCCCTCCTCCTCCTCCTCCATTTACCAAAACTCGGATGAGAATTAAAAATAGATACCCGCTTCGGTTCAGGACGTTGTACGATTTTTTTTTATCCACGACGCATAGGGAGATGAAAAATAAAAAACAAGACCCACCACTGCCAAAATACCACGACGAACATAACACAACCGATTTACACACACCTTGCGAAATCATACTTATCTACTCTATAATTAAATTGAATTGTTTCTCTCTTTAGTCTTGTTGTTCAACAATTCTTATTTCTGTAAGGTTGGAAAAGAAGGCTTTGGACTCTCGAGTCTCATCAAAGATTTCCCCTCTTATTCACAGATTCATTGATAGACCAAGTAATGATCATATGACACATGCGGCAATTTCACAAACGGATGTCGTGTCATATTTGGCCGAGACGTTTTTATTTTTAAATCCTTTGAACCCGACGGGGCCCGAGTGGCTCAAGAGGTGTGTAATTATCATGACCTTAGATGGGTGTGGATACCGGGATCCGCATTTTACTTCAAGCAGTGTGATTCATCCTTAAAGACTAGTTATCAGCTGTCCACCTCCAATACTTTTTCATGTGACTTCATGAAATTACCAATCAACTCGGTTAAGCAGTTACTAACTAACACACCTCAAGGGAGTCTCATGAAATTCAGTAATTCAGGGTAATGGAATAAACAAGGCTAACCCCCGCCAGGGTTGATGTGTACTAATAATTAAAATATAATACCGTGTTAATCCTTAATGCCCGGGTAATGATTGTCTTGATTGGGATTAATAATATGAATTTCTATGGGATAGTGGAGAGATTGTGGATGTGTGAGTGTGACCCTCTTTCCATAATCCTCCTCAACTAGGTTAATAGTCATGTAATAAGTTAGCACTATGAAACTAGATCGCATTCTTAGAAATTGACCTCCGCAACTTCCTATTCAACTTGTGAGCATTTAATTCCCATGAATAATTAAATTTCTAACTGCGTAAATTATATTTAATCGATTAAAGGAGGATCAATCTTTAGAATTATATAACATCATCTTCTACAACATTTTATAACTAAAATAGCTTAACAGTCGTTAAATCTTGTTGGCATCAACAACTTGAGAACTTGACTAACTTCAAAGACTGGAGACTTGACAGTTTTATTGTGTATGAAAGTTGCGGTGCGGTGCCAGGCTACTCAGCGTGACGAACTCGCCGCCTCATATATTCGTCGCGCCCAAGTCAGCGCCGTATTAAAT
>JAQFYM010000954.1:0-44136 GCA_034694785.1 Agrenia bidenticulata
AAATTTCGCACAAATATGTGTTTTCCGCCAATCCGGCATAAAAAAAATCGCACATATATGTGTTTTCCGCCAATCCGGCAGTAAAAAAAACGCACATATATGTGTTTTAATGTCTCGTAGGGTTAATACACATAAAAGGTACTGTATCAGTTTTCTGCAAGAAACTATGCTTTCTTATTTGCTATACGCCAATCTGGTTTTTTTAATATACTGGTAATCCAGATGCGGTAATTGTATTGAGAAACAATATTAAAATAGTTTATATCAACATATAAAAGCCTTTATCTTCTAATCAATGCTTACGACACTAAACTAAGATTTGCATGAATATTTTTTTGCCATATAAATGTTAAAAATCTATTTTTGCAAAAATTAGATACGTGAAAAAAATGATATAGTTAAATGCGCATCAACGCAGTTCTATATATGCATAATGATGCATTATATAAGTTGAGACTATCGATACAAGCAAGAATGCATTTTTAAATGAACAGGTTTGTTACAATTCACTATACAAACTATACACTTGTAGGCATATGTGAAACACTGTGTCATGTGTTTTGCAAACAGAGCGTAACATAACACGTCTTTGTGTTTTGAATTTAGAATTTATCTCGGTTGCGCATCTAACCCATCCGGTTATCTTCTTTTGTTTACGAGTGGTGTATAAAACAAAAACAAATTTTAAGGCTTGTGAGCGACAGTCTAATATATTACAAAGATATTGGTATATAGCAAAAAATAAAAAAATTTAATAAGAAAGGTGGTTTGGTTATTATTATGGTTTCTCTTACGCGTTTAATCTGCTTGCTGTTCCTGACTTGTTTTTAGTTAACGCGTATGTAAACCAAGTCAAAAACTAGTTTCGAATCCAGCCGATTATATGAATAGCCGCTACAGAACAATATAATTTTAAAAACTTTATTTTACTCTTAAATAACAAATAAACATTACATAGTCTATTCATAAGCAAATACAGATTTACTTCTAGGTTAAGATACAGAAATGAGAAATCTAGTCGAAGTCTCGCCGAGTTTTGTATCAACTATACAATTTCTAATATGGCAAAAGTAGATAGATCTGTAAGAAATCTTTCTTCAACACGAAAATCAAATAGTTACTAGACAGGCGCAATGTCAGGCATTTTTTTTTCCAAATGTGGAGCTCACGTTTTTTGTAACGCATAAATGATCTTTGAGTTACTGGACATCCCATAAGTTATAGTTAAATAAAGGACCAAGCCTTTGTAGTCCATACTGAAAAATTGTGGTCTATTAAACAAAGTGATTTTTTGCCTGTTTTATGGCGTATTAAACTTGTCTTTTTGTGGATTGATTATTCGCTTCAAAAAGCAAGTTATACCAAATTTCAATAACACGTTAATCTAAATTTATGCTCAAGATATCAAAAACAAATCTATGTTTACTTTTATATATAAGATTAAAAGGCCTGTTATCATTTAAAAAAGGTCTACTACCCTTTGCAGTTTATCGTCTGTTTTAATAACGTTTTGCAACATCTTATGTCCAATACAACAACGCTTTTAGATAAATATGCGAGTATATGGTAATGTACAAAACTGGTCAATGAAGAGGTGTGCATATGCAACTCTCCGTATGAATTTACATGTTTGCGCACGGTTTGCTATACGAAAAACGTTGAGATGTCGGAATTCTAACAGCATCGTGTAAGAGGTGAAAATATAGGACAGTTTGCAAAAAAAAATGCCAAAAACAACGATGAAGCAGCCTTATGCCTGCTAGTGTACTTAGTTTTGTTATAATTGTAATGGATTGTATTTTTTTGGCTAATCTAAGCCACATGATTCTATATAAAAAAAGATAAAAGAACAAAGAATTAAGTTAAAGATGTATTATATAAATAGCGCTTGCAAAACTAAATAAAAGGACATGAAAAATTTTGCGAGGATAAAAAATACATTTAAACTAATAAAAAAAACATATGAAAAATTATTTTGTATTAATTTTGTTATGTAGCTTCATTTATCCATGCAACTTGTGCAGTGTATCTGTAGATAATACTAGTTTTATGGCCATTTAGGTTAAGATGTTTGCATTTTGTTCTTTGAGTTCTTGATAAGCTAGCATCATCTTTGATTTTTTTAGCCTTTTCCAGTAACACTTTGTCTTTTTCTACTAAATAAAAATTACTACTAAAAATCTGGTAGGTTCTTTGCATACTTTAAATAGCTTTTTTGCGACTCAAGCATATTCTTGTAAGCATAAAATAAAACTGACTGGTTCTTTTTGAATAACAGTCAATATATGGGTTAATGGCTGGTCTGCATATTGCTCCATGACCTTTTCACAAATACGTTTTTAATTGTATATGCATATTCGATTACTACTTTTGTATATTTTTAAATGGTTTTGTCTTTTTTTTTTGATATGCTTTAGCACGAGACTGTACAGCATTTCATAAAAAAAACTTTTCCAACTTTTTTTTATATGGCAAAATTGCACAATTGTGTACATGGAACGTTTTTTAAAGTGAAATTAAAAACTTTTTATTACGTCCTGATCCAGTGATTGGTTCAGAAAAACAAAAATTTCTGGCGGATAGATAAATTAATAGCGAGTACCACGTACCTGTCCATCCCTAAAGATTTTACAAAAAAAAAGTAATTTTCTATTTGAGATTGCAATTTTTTGGTTGACTGCTAATAAATAACGATCAATTATATTTTTGATATACACGCATTCATAGAGAAATCATACATTAAATCTAGCTCGGATAGTTCTTTATTATCGGGATCTTGGATGTTTTTTCGTCATATTAGTAAAACCGGAATTTCGGCGCCTTCTACACTTACCATCATACTAGGTGTTTTTCTTTCTATCGACAACTTTGCACCAGCAACCTTTTACCTATTTCTCTTAAATGTATTATCTTCCAAAAGGTTAAAAAAAAGCTGCCTCGTCTGTATATAACTTGTTAAAAATTCCAAATCGTTTACAAAAACAGAAGCCTAGAGTTTTCGAAAAAGTTTTTGCGTGTTTAGTGTCCACTGACCACTGTCAGCTGCAATGCTGCGATAATTGATATTTGTAAAAGAATCTTAATTTTCATGCTATCTTTTAGAAACTGTAAATGTCGATAATCCATTTTCCTCACTATACTTGACACCTTTTTATCTTTAAACCGCGGCTTGTTCTCATTTACTTGACTAAAATATCATCTGTAGTAAAATTGTCAATTCATTAATGGCGTCAGACTTCTTTTATTGTATCAAAGTATTTTTTATCAAACCAATAAAGTCTATCTGTTGTGCAATGCTCGTTTAACATCTTTTAGACAGCTAGAACTATAACGGTGTAATTTTTGCCTTTTTGGCTGCAGATATAGTGTTGCTAGAAGCTTGTGCATTATTTTAATATTCTATGTTCCTGTAAGACTTTAACGTTTCTTATGATTTTTCTTATCAATAGGGGTTATTTTTCATATGTTAAGGGCCCGAGCAAACAAACAAAATGTCTAATTAATGTCCACAGAAAAAAAAAAGATAACAAAGCAACCAAAAAAAACAACTTTGCAAGCTTAAAATTTGCCAAAAAAAAAACATGAAAAGCTGCTAATACTTCTGCAATATAAATGAAATATATATGAACCTCCCAAAGATTGATTTTAAGGTAATTTCAGAATAAATTTGTAAATTTATATAATTATTTGTTGGTAAAAAACCGTCAAAAAACGGTAGATATAGTACATGTTTCACTCTAAAAAGACTTATTTGGTGCCTATAAAGTCATTTTTAAACGAAGAAAGATGCTCCTTTGCTTAATACTGAGAAATTATGTTGTTTGTACCTGTGTTTATCTATTTCACAATATTTTATTTGTGTAAATTAATATTAGTTTGCAAGGTACGACATAAAAAAAGAAATCAGACAGTTACGTAGCATTATGATGAAGGCGAACAAAAAATGCATAGGTCAAAACGATCATATTTCAAATTGTTTTAGAAAGTTGCCCTTTTATTTGAGATGAGACTTTCTTTTATATATCAATTTATTTTCCAAAAAACATTGTAATAAAAAAATGCTACCGAAAAAAGATTTCGATGTCATGAATGTTAAAAGGATAAACATATCATTTATTCAGCTCGTGATGGTGTGGTCAAAAAGCATCAAAGGCACAGATGACGATTCTATATTAAAAATACAAGCTTATATACGTAATTCAATATGATCAAGCCAAAGTTATGATAAAAGATAAAATGTGGCAATATGTCTAACAAAACATGTTAATGTTGCTACAATTCGATTATCAATGTGCCTTTTACTGCAGCTAATAGAATTTTAACAAAAACAATGAAAAGCTGTTTATATATTTATCCGTGCTAAACTTTTGATTAAAGTAAAATTACGACACAAAGTGTTTAACAAATTATTTTCCCGCCTTGCCAAAAGAAGCAGCATTTTGAGCATTTTTTATATAGTAACGCGACAGATTAAAGGTTTTACTTTTGTTCTTATTATCAAAACGAACTGTTTCAAAAGCGATTTTTAGACCATGCTTAATAAATGCTTAGTATCGACCAAATTTATTTTAGCAGGCCTACTTTAAAAAAGATAACATAAAACCTGATATGTATTTTACATTTGACGATGTCTTATACGGCAAAACTTCAATATTTTTAAAAATGTTACTACAACAGAAACAAATCCACCCAGATCTTTTCACCTCTATCAGACACGGACTTACAAATTTAAGGGCCCGGGAGGCACTTTTTTTTTGACGGGGCCATCTTCTAAAAAGTATCATTTTTAAAATATGTGCTTGTATCAAGGCCTCATTAAAATAGTTTTTTATAATACGATCTTATGTTTTTATATTTAATAACAAGAGGAAACTGTTAAGCCTTTATAGAGCATGTAAATAATACATTTTATCACGGTATGTTGCGCATTAGGCTATGCAATTTTGTTTCTAGCATAAAACAAAACATAAACCCGAAAAATTTTATGACCTTACATGCGAAATGCTTTTATTGATACAAATTAGTTCGGTTCTTTTTTATTTTTTTTGCTAGGTATGTAAATTTTTTTAGGTTTTAAATTTTACTGCTTATTTATATATGGTAATTCAAATTATTAATAAAACTGCCAAACCGCAATATGTAAAATATGCTACTACAAATTTAAACATGTATTGCCTATAAAGCCAGAATAAAATGTTTTTTTTTTTGTTTCCCTTAAACGCAAGAAACGCTTAGTTTGCTTTTCTATTCATACTATTTTACTGGCGTGGATGTGAGATCCAGATAAGGCGGGTGGGTGGGTATTGCAGATACAACCTAGATAGTATATTGTATTATATTATGTGTATTCATAAAAAAACATCGTGTGAATGAATATTGTTTATTTACCTGATTTTTGCTTAGTTAGCTCTGCACAAATTACAGTTTTAATTACTTTTTCTAACTTTTTACAGACTATATTCTTATAAACAGGCACGTTTTTTGTGTAAAGTTGTATTTAACCATGCATTTTTTACCAAACAAAAAAAACAATTTTTGCATTTATAAAATTCTAAATACATGGCAACATCTTAATGCGTTTTTTCTTTTGTTTTTAATATAAGTTGTTGTTGTTGATTTGTCTTTAATCAGTTATTATTGTAAAATATCGGTTAAGTCAATAGTGCCATACTGTTTTTTAATTTACCCCCTTTTTATATAAAGTAGAAATCCATGACCCCCTTTTAATATTTTACAAGTATTTTATGTATGTAAACATAAAAAATTGGTACCACTATATCCTTACACCAACGCTAGTTATGACTATGATGATTTACAGAATAGCTCCCTTTTAGTTGCTATATAATTAAAAAAACGTCAAGAATACGTATGAAATGCGAACCCACCCCCGAAAGTTTAAAGTCTAGGATGATGTATTTTGTATACAAGAGAAATAAAAATGTTACTCTACATTAGTTTATAACCATTTGAGATTTGAATATTAAAATAATAAAGTGGTAATTAAATAGCTAGATAAATATAGATATGGCGCTGGCTCTTTTTGAACAACATTACATAGATAATTAAAATTGTTTATAGGAAAAAATATTTCGCACTTAGCTTATTGCTAGATACAACAATTCCTTATTTTTTTCGTTATTTCTGACTTATTTAAATTATTTTTTACATGCAAAATCCGTCGAAACGGCACTAGCACATTGATAAGTGGTGTAAAATAATAATAAAAAAATAGTTGTTGCGCTCCAAGCGCTAAAAACGAAAAAATAAGAAAAAAGGAATAGACATCGGAAGGGCTCGGACAGCGACAGCGCGTGTCTTGAGTCTTCTTCTGTAAGGACGACGTCCGGCGAAGCCGGACACGTCCGTCACAAGAAAGAACCAAGATGCAGCATTGGAGCGTCCTCGGGAAAACCCCTTTTCTGAAACCAATCAGTGACGTGTCTGGAACATTGATAAGGTGATAAATAATGGATAAGAACCAATCAATGTTTCATAAAAAGTATTTAAGAGAAAAGAAAGCAAATAAATAACAATTTTAAAATGTCTTATTCTCGTTCAAATAAGACTTCGGCCCGAAAGCCCCCCTCAAACAAAAATAGGTATATTTATGTCAACATGTAGAGCTGATAACATGGATAATCAACTTTAGTCAATTTATATTAAATTAGAAGTATTTTATAAAACGGAATTCACCAGTGATATTAAGTTTTTTACTTGTACAGCAGTTTGCTAATAGACCTAGAAATACTCTTAGAATAGGTTTACCACCACATCTCTATTTAGAAATCAATTCATGTAAATTTTAGCATTATATTGTAACCTTTTTATAGGGACAATAGATTGTAACATTTTATTATATTATTGCGTAATTAATTCATATATTTTTCGCAATACTTACCTTACTGCATTGGTACGTCCAAGTGGGTATTAGACCACAGGTTAAGGGACTCATGGTTTAAGTCGGTTAAAAATACAACATATATTTGAATTTTTAGATTATCAGAGGCTGTTAACTTTGCAAATGAGTTTTTTCAGGTAAAAAAAAAAAAACAAAGTATTTTTTGTTATTTTATTGCAATTAGGAATATAAAAAGTAAAAATATTTATATTATGCTCGAACTTTGATTTGAAATATTTTTTAACACTAAAATAGGGGTATATCTGTAATTTTTGTGTAAAAATAAAACATACGCTAAAGGCAAAAGATTGACTGTATATTTACTATGTTTTTTATGCCAAATTATACTTACAATTAGTTATTATTTATCTTACATCTATTGTTGCAAAGTTGTTTTGTTTGCGTATACATTTTTGTCACTTATGTGTTTTTAAATGTTTTATTTTTTTTTACGGATAAAAATCTACTGCTTATCATTTTAAAAACCAGAGTAAATTGCACACTAGACAAGTTTACCAAATAGATTGATAATGCTTTCTAATGATATCATTTTAGTAACACATAATGCAAATCACAAGTCAAGAAATGAAAAAATATTTCTGACTATCTTTTAAATACATATGCAGTTCTTTTTTTTTATGCACATATTGACAAGACTTTTTCTTGTATATACGTTTATAGATATATCAATTTTTTTTTTGGGGCCCCCTAAGCCTGGGGCCCGGAGCACATACCCCCTGTGTCCGCTCCCGTTAGTCCGCCTTTGCCCGTCATACTACACGCAAGGCACAAAGTATTAAAACTTGCAAAAAAAACTATTATATTGCAATTTCAAAAAAGTTTTTATAGGGTTCTTGCTTAAGAGAACCGTTTTTTTTTTGTTTTTTTTTGATCCATAAAATTTCAGACAAGTCTTTAGTAGTTGTTATACAATGGTATTTTTAATGGTTCAAATCTTCGCCAAAAGGTACATCTTTTGTAAAATAGGCTATACTAAATTTGAGTAATAGATACCAATGCTTAAAAAATTATGCAAAACTGAACTTCACGTCTAAATCTTTACTGCTTCTTTTTAATATGGATTTAAAGGATCAGGATCATATTCTCGTATGCTTCGTTATGATAATATAAATGTTTATAAAATGCATTTTTGTCACAACGGGTGTTTTTGTAATACTAAGTAGAAAAATGGGTGGTGGACAACTACCCCTGTGGCATATGTCAAAAACTCGTCCGCGGGGCAAAAAATAAATTCTGCCTTAAGAAACGAGTTTTCTGAAAAAAAACAAAAACACTGGTTAATAGAAATACTCCCTATAAAAAATAGTAAAAAAATATTTAGACTATACCTAACTAGAAATTATAAAAAATATAATTTTTTATTTATCTACAAAAAGTAAGAACATTCAAATTTGAAATTTAACAAAGTTTTTATATTTTATTATAAAAAAATCATTCATTTTTATAGTCAAAAATTTTCACAAAAAAGAACTATCTTTTACCTTTAGCTGAATATTTTCCTCCATCTGCTTTTAATCATGAGATAAAAAAAATGAAGCTAATTGAAAAAATGCAATTTAAACAAAAAAGAAGCAAAACACAAAGTAATAAAATTATCAAGGATATAAAAGTCTAAAATCTGACATATATGCATAAAATTCTTCTGTGCAAACGATGGTAATTTAGTATGGGATAAGGGTGATGTTAGGGTATGGGCAAGGGATTGTAACCAAACCTGTAAAAAAAGCTTATATTGATTTTTTAATTGCAAAAGTTAATAAAACTTTGAGAAAAACATCATTATGTATTTTAAAAAGGACTTTAGTCGTTTTTTATTACTGTATATAACAATATATTAATATTGTGTTTGTTTTATTTTAAAACGTGTCTCCGGGGCAAGTTTTCTTCTATTTCCCGTTGACGAGTTTTAGACAACTCGCCCCAAGCGAGTTGTCCGTATTCGTTTAGATAAAATAATTAAAGTGACTTTACATGTATTTTTTCTATACAAAGGGTGTTTTTTTTACATTAAAAAAAACACCTTAGTCTTATCCATCTACACAAAAACCATGCCTCTTAATTTTATAAAATTCATGGTCTTTTCTTAGACTCGCCCACAATATAATCTAACATATGTCTCTTTTAATATAAAAATTTGCAAAATACGCATACAAATTTTGTGACCTGTTAAATAAATTGCAAGTAAGACACTAACATTTTTATATTTATAAAGACTGTTTCATTTTTAAAATTTTTTGCAAAAAAAACTCATTATTCAAAACCATTGGCGTAAATACCGATTTGATATTATCTAGTCATAAGGCGAATAGACTACACTGCTTTGTTTTGTTTCGTTAAGTTAACAAAATCTTAAAAAAAATGTCATTCGATGACGAGCTTTGCTAAAATTACTTTTTGCTTTGTCATTTTGTATCTTTAGGTTTTTTAAAACTCTATTAGAGCGTAAAACGGTTAAAAAATTACAAAATGATTGTTGCTACAGTAGTTTGTGTATGAAAAAAATACCATTATTTAAAAATCAAATTTTACATCGCGTAATACATTTTCTGTAGAATTTTAATTTAGAAATGTTACAAATAATTATTATGTTGCGAAATATATATACAACGAACCTAGACAAACAATGTATTGTTTAGTTCTTAAATTCTACTTAAAAAAATTTTTGAACATTAATATTTCTTTGCCGCTATACCATTATAAGAAATAACCGCAGGAAGCTGTATCATTGTGTTTTTGGCCATTTCTGTAGTAACCTAGCTTTTTTGTGTATATAAATCATATGTAACAAAAAAGAAGTCACGTTTCATGTATTCCTTAGAGACTCAAAGTTCATCTAGTTATTAACCAAAAATGTGTTGCCTGTTTCTGTTACTTACAAGCCAAAAACCTATTTTTACGTTTGAATTTGTGTAGCCTTTAGTTTTTACCCCTTATTTAGGAATTCGAAATATGCATAAACAAAAAATACACGCGTTTTACATATATTTATATTTTTATATTACAACATTCGTAATAAATTAGTCCGCAGAACTCTGAAATATATAAAATATCATCCAATGATCCACAAACTAAATTGTTTGAACAACTCTTGCATACTATGTGATTTTATTGTTGGAGTGATATAAACATATAAATAAAAGCATTTTGTTTTTTTTTAGTATAACTAACCAGTATAAGTGTTCTTCTTTCTTCGAACGTCACTTCAGCGACAAGAGGCGCTTAAAAGGTGCACTCGGCCTTCAGAAAGGAAACAGAACAGGAATCATTTGCTATGTAAAATATATGTTTATGTCTAATTAGTTGATATATACAAATATGTACATCTGCCGTCTTGTAATTTCAGTTGTTGTTCCTATAAAAACACCGATGGTTTTGCCATTGTATAAGGAAACAGTTTTACAGTACAATAACTGCACTCAATGGTTTTTTTGTATATTCTGCATTTTTCCTTTTGATTTTGTCTGGGTGTGTTCCTAACATTTTTATATTTTTTAATACCTTCCTTTTATGGGTTCTAAATAGGGAACACTAAAAATTATCAATTCTCTGTTATACAAAAGTGTTTACAAAATGTATATACGATTGTGTCATCTTTAGTATTTATGTTATTGTTCTTTTTTGCTTAAATCGTTTTTTATCAAGATTCCTTAAATGAATAGTAACAAGAAAATGCAACTGTCTGGGATGAAACGCCTAACAAATACAAATATGAGTTGTAAAAATTGTATAGACGTAAATAATAATGTTGTTTTAGCATTGATAAAGTAATACGTTCAAATGCAAAACCGACGGTAAAATGTAGATTTTGATTAAAGATTAGGTGTTGAGCCACGTGATGCTCATCTTAAAACTAAAAAGCATAAGAAAGCGACAGACGTTGAAATAATTTTATTATGCTTGATATTTCCGAATACGAAGGCACTCTAGATCTTTTTATTTATACTTAAATTAAATATTCCACTTACAAACTTGATAATAAAAAATGCAATCAGTTTTTTTTGAAATTTCATAAAAACACTTTACTAGTCAAACAGACACGTTATGTGTATTTTTCGTCTCGGATATATTACAGTAAACACGAGAAATTAATTGTATTATTCTATAGGACCTGTTAGTCTCATGAGTGATGAATCGTAAAGTAAATAGGGGCAAAAACTTGTTAAAATTACGATTTGCGAATTTTAATATGAAAGAATGAAAAAACCAGTTGTGATAAATACTTGTGCCAGCAAAATGTAAATGCAAAGAAACATACTATATTTTTACTGCAAAGTGTAAATATTGTTACACATCATCGGTTACGAAATACTTGCAAACTTTTATTAACAAAAAAAGCCGCTTACTGTATAATTTTAGATAGTTTTTTACAAAAAAATACAGATATCCGAGTATGCTGCACTAACATTTGTTTGCAATGGCTAACATAATTTATGTAAACCAACTAGCAATAATTTTTCAAAGTCAAAGCAAGTATTACATTTTATGACTAGATTTTGCAAAACGTATAGTAAGAAATAACAAAATTTACCGAATATAATATGTTTTATTACCAAACTAATCTGTAAAAACACAAAAGCGAACTTTCCTGTTTTTTTTTACTATTATTTAGCAGATAATTATCATATAAGCAAATCAGCATTTAAAAATTTTTATCGAAAATTTGGCTACTTATACAAAGAATTTAATTCAAAGACGTTTAACTGCTGGAGTCATTTGTACGTTCTTATCCGATTTTTTTTTACCCTTCATCTACTAAAATACGTTGATGGCCGCAGGGAAATTTACGGGGAAAATGCAAATGGCGTGAAGAAAGACAAATCAAAATTTTTAGTTAAGTGATGCCTTGCAATGATGCATTTGGGATGGTGAATGCAATGAATATTTTGAATGGGGCGTATAAGGAGGTTTACATATATAAAGGATGATGAGACTTTATTTAAGAACAAAGATGAGTTATTATCTAGACTTATGATATATACCATTATACAATAGGCTTACGTGATAGAATCAACACATACCACAAATATATTCCTAAAATAATTAAGTATAGTGCGTTTCAACTTCTTTTAATGACAGACCATTAAAAAATATAAAAAGATACAGTGAGATTAAACGCAGCAAGATATTGATTTGTAACCATGAATTGTGTAAAAAATCAACCTGCATATTCCCACGTAAAAAAAGGATACAATAAATCATATATATAAACAGCGGTTTTATAGAATTAGTTTATCTAGATGATTTCTTATTTTTTGAAGGAAGCATTCATATCGTCTCATAAAATTTAAAAATATTCTAAACTAAATAATTAATAGTTTAGTATTTGTTGGATTTCGCAAGTTGTATTTTTTGTTTATTTATCACCAAAAAGTAAAAAAAAGTTGGCATGTATGTTTTTTATTGTCGCGTATATTGCATTTGCACGTTTCTTTACGTTAAAAACCCCATTTTTCCATTTTAAATGCACTTTAGATTCACATAATATGTATCTTTAAATCTTAGTGTTATATTTTTGCTAGATTACATAAATAGTCCAGATTTTGTATGTCTTTTGTGTGTTGTTTTACTTTTTTACGCAAGTATTGTGATCTCCTGATGTTTTGGTACCATTTTCTAATCTTTTTGCAGAATGATAATCAGCGAAACAAGCCCCAGAGTAAAGCTGAATTAAACATGTTGTGCAAAAGTTGATTTGTTTCATGTCGCTTACCATTGTTTTTACACATACCGCATCTTCTGGAATATGATTTCAGATCACAAAAATGATCTGTCTTAGAGTAAGCTGGATTAAATTGAAGAAGTGATTTAGATAGAGAGGATATAAAGGTTTTTCTAGTGGATAGTTGATTTTGCTTTTTCTCGCAAAGTATATATGAATTATATAGGATAAGCTCGATCGTAAGTATTAAAAGCTTGTGTTTCCAGCTTTTTGTTGCTCTTTTGATGTTGAAGTAGGAGACAGACTGGTTAAGTCTGTCTACCCCATTTATATATTTGTTATATTGAATGACAGCATCTGGTTTATATTGTATAACTACGTTTTTTCTTTCTTTTTTGTATGCTTGTTTTTGATCCATTGGGTTGTTTCTATCGGTAATATTTTGCCACCATATGCAGTGGTGATAAAATGAACATTCTTTTTATCGTGAAAGTTAAAATTTTATTTGCACGGGGTAATATTGTAGCATTTGCTAGTATTTTTTCTAGGATAAAATCCATAATGTATTTTTGTACACCGCGATTGTATCTGAGGGTTCCATTAGTATGAATTTGTATTTTAATAAAAAAGTTGATAGATCTATAGAATTATATAGGTTATCCATGTGAAGAACCCTATTTAATGCCTTATAATCATTTGCCATCGTCATCACTCATTCATAAATGTTTCTTTTTTCCACAAATTTGAAAATCTAGCAATTATGAGGTTTCAGAGCAACAAAGGCTATAGATTTTTTTGCCAAATTAGGCGGGTATATCCGGACAATAAACTTTATTGTGGGTGTGGCCGTAAAATTTACACGATGATTCATTAATTGAAATATTTGTAGCTTGGTAAAACATTTTCTTAAATACTGAGCATAAATATTTTACAATTTTAGGTCTTCGGATGATTTTTTTTTCAGAATTTATATCAGTGCTACAAAAAAACGAAAAATTAGTGTATATGAACATAAATCGTGTTTTTTTTTTTTAATTGCTATAAAAGGACTATACCTAATTTCATTTTTATGCCAAATGTCTTTATAATTTACTATTTTGTTTTTGGAAATATAAATCAAAATTGCTAAAACTATATCAATTTTAAACAGCTGGAACCAGCTGTTTGTTTCATTGGTGTTATTTTTCTTTTTGCTTATTTTTTTATTTACTCTGGTAAGTATATATTCTTTTAAATCATCAGTATAATAGGTTTAAAATGCATCTAGGGCAGTTGCTCTTGGTTTCATAACATACTTTCGCTGCATTTTATCTAGGTATATCGGCTATTGATCTAAGTGGGGCTTCAACAAAAACTTCTTCTTGCTTTTGATTATGTATTCGCAGGGATGTTCGTGTAGATTTGAACCTGACAGATGTATCAATATCACATGTAAGGAGAAAATTGGGATCTTTGTTTTGCTCTGCGCTTATTTAACCGGGGTATTTTAAAAGCGTATATCAACGTAAATTTGGGCTTGTAAAACTCATTTAAAATAATTAAATATTGCCCTTATTAAAATATAAATAATTAATTGAAGCTTTTATTGCATAATGACTCCAGCAGTTAACAAGTGTGTAAGTAGAAAGAAGTTTCAGCTATTTTAATTTAATTAGCAAGCCAGCAAGGAGTAAGTTTACAGTGTAAAACTTTTAAATGTTTTTTTTTTATTTTAATACTTAAATAATGATTTTTTGCACATCTCTTTTTTTTATTTTTCTCGGTAAAAAATTCTCGTCTATTCCTTTCCCCATCCTAAAGTTTAAAAGGAAAAATTGTGCGTCACATAAAATATTGCGATTTGCAATTTAACTTTAAACGCCTATAAGTATTCCACATGCCCTTTTAAATGCTAAAAAGACATGATAATATGTCAATGATAATAATATAACCATACAGTAACATTTGCAATATAAAAAAATATTGTTGCGAATTACATATATTATTTTACTGATTATATGTAATTACCCTATACAAAAGACAGTTTCCAATAATGTATCTTTATATTTATATACAAGTAGTGGGAAAAAATATAGAAAGATTCACTATAATAGTACGAAAAGATACGTATTAGTTATAAGGGTTTAAAAAAGAAGATAAAGCTTTAATTACTAAAATTGGTAATATAATAGTATGCAGCATAGTTGTTATTGTCTTGACTGTTATTTTTGCATCTCGATCACTTTAAATATGTTTTTTTTATTTTTAAACTTCTCTCCACATCACAAGATGTATGTAGCAGGAATCTTATGCACTTTTCACGTAGTTCACATGATAAAAAAGTATATGAATACGCATAAATAAATCCGGGTTTTTACGCAAAATATCTTGAAATCTTTTAATATTCTAAACTGGTTTTATAGTGGTTAAAAATTAATGACTATTTCAATCTGTCGACATACAATAGGCCATATTCTTGTTGACTTGCAATTATAGATAAGAGTATATTATACTTTTAACCGATGCTATTATGTCTAAAAAATTTCTACACTACATGATGACAGCATTTGTATATGATCATGCATACTATCATTAAAAATTGTAATCTTATCTAAATTTTAATAGATGCGACAGACTTGGTTAAGTTGTTGTACCCATTTTATTTCGGATCTAAAACTTGACGGTTGCAAATTAGTTGTTTCAGGAAACAATCTAATTTTTTGGTCATTTTCAACAATGATTTATATAATGGACAAAAATTGTACAACTAAACAGACAATTTTCTATTAATTATCCGCAAAACTAGTGTGACCAGGACATAACGAGTAAAAATGTTTCATCTTGGATATACAGTTTAAATATTTATACCGCTTAGTACGCAATAAGCAGCTTTAATTATAATTAATCATTTAAAATGTTTTTACATCGCAGGATTTCTAATCATGTTATATACTATGGCCGTGCTTATATAAGTGATTGATACTGCGTTACAATATTCTATGTTATCTGTCTCTATTAGATATGATTTTGTCGGTTTTTAGATCTTAAATATCTGCCATTATATTTAAGACATTGTCTTTGTCTATCAAGTGACTAGTCGAAAATATTATAAAACGGCTCTTCTTGCAGTTTGTCAAGTGCATCATTCATCAAAATATCTACAGGTTTACTATTATGGTTTTTCTTTTATACGAAGCACTTGGTGGTTTTATGTGTAAATATTTTGTACAAAACTTTTAATTAATTTGTAATCCATTTTTCAATTGCCATGTTGTTATTAACAAATGCTTAATACTGACGCTTTGGTTTTTCTGCAGTTCTATCTCTCTTGTGTTCATACTTGCTTCTAAATATGCCATGCCTTTTTGTTTGCATATGCGTATTAAGAAGCTTTACTTCTTGATCAACTCTGCATTTTACTAGAGTATTACACAGCCTACACTAAATTTTACAGTTTGCGCCCACAGAAAAATTTAAGGAATTAACTTAATGAGGTTACGGAAAAATAGACTTAAAGTGATAGTGAACTTACGACCCGATCTGTGCTGAATTATTTTGTTTTTTTGTCAATTACACATTCACAATGGATAACCCTGCGTTTTTTTTGGTACTACTGTATTTTGGTACTCTGATGCACGTTCTAGTACTTTACTTTAGTGCTCCTTTATAAAAGGGGGCCCCTGATTTAAGGGATTCTAGTTTGAGGCGGCTGAAATAAAGACGGACACAGATAGATAAAAAAACAAATTAGCAATGTAAGATACAGGGTTTTTCATTTAAAATGCAATTTTTCATATGTATAACGCAACTTTATTTTTGGACCCCTTAAAAAATTAATTTTTTATTATTTATATCGCAATGTTTATCATTGATAACGCAACATTTCTCATAAAAATCACAATTGGATAAATATTAACACAAAAAATATAAAAAATAAGTTAGAGAATTTAAAGCGTGTCTGGTTTGGTCAAAAACAGTTTGTAGACAAACGGTCTTTGACGAAAAACAGTTCTTAAACTTATTTGGGTAAAATACTTTATAAACTGTAAAAACATGTCCAGACATGTTTTTGCGAAGAAAATGGCGTTTTTCCCTATATGTATTTCAAAACTGTTTTTCGTCCAAGACCGTTTGTCGAAAAACTTTTTGTGATCCAACAAGACACGCTTTCAGTTCTCTCACTTATTTTCCATATTTTTTGTTGTAACTTCTTATCCAATTGTAATTTTTATGAGAAATGTTGCGTTATCAATGTTGAACATTGCGATATAAATGAGAAAAAATTGATTTTTTAGGGGGTCCAAAAATAAAGTTGCGTTATAAATGAGAAAAATTGCATTTTAAATGAGAAACCCTGCAAATTATTTATCATACGATAATATCTATATACTTTGGATTAGTATAATTGAATCTTTTGGTAACCCAATTGTTTCAATATAAGTATATTAAATCAAAGATAAAAACGACAATACTCTACAACATTGAATATTTTTTAAGTAACCATTTTATATCTTTTTTAATATTACAAGTATTTTTATGCTCATTCAGGACCCCATGAATCAGGCGCCTTCCTGCCCCCCCTTATGTGCCGAAGCGCCAACACAGGGTACCAGAACGTCTATCAGGAAACCAAAAAAACATACGTCATGATTGTTTAATTTATGTACGTGTCTTCTAAATTTACGACCTGTATTTCAGATGACTCCGTTTTAAAAAATTTCATTTTTAAAAGGGGTTATAGGTAATACAATTTGAAACACATGCATTTTAGTTAATACGATTTGTATTCATATCTACCCCATGCAATATACCCTCAAAGCCTTTTGGCCATGTTTTTTTCAATTAACCCCTAAATACATTAGAAAATACAAAAATATAAATACTTAAATTACAATATTTTTATGGTGTTAAATTGCGTCTAGCAAAATGGATGGCATTAATATACCAAGAAGTGTTTATAAACATATACCGAACGTATTTATTCTCCGATTATTGTTAGCCTATTTATTACGGTCGGTAAAATAAATACACATTTATAAATGCTTATTGCTGAAAACAGCAAAACAAGTATTTTGCACGTTTCTGCTAAACTTTTATTTTTTTTATTTTATCATTCATCTTACATCCTCCTATTTTAAATATTCACTATTTCGTGATGTATCTAAATCGAACATGCCTTTTTTTATTATGCACATAAAATCTACTAACTTACCCTTTAGTCTTCTTTGTTCTTTTGAAAATGTATCTCCGTGTATTCTTAGGGAAGGTACGTAAGTCGTCGATCGACAAGATGAAGCCAAACTCGTCGTGGCCTAAAATAAAAATGGCTTCTCAACTCGATGCAGTGACGTACCAAGTAATTTTTTCAGCCCAGGGCTAGTCAGTGTTTTTTTTAAACAATAAGGGTGTAAAACACGATTTATGACGGATAAAATCTTTATTGCTTTTTTTGGAAAGTTTTAATTTTTAATTTTTTTTTCGAATTTTTCTTCATTAAAATCTCTGCATAAAAAAAGACCCCCCGGATTAAATTCAGGCGCAAGATATTTTTTCCAGGGGGCATGCCCTTCCTGCACCCTCCCTAGGTACGCCACTGACTCGAAGGTCGGCGAGTTAAGATCTTTTGGCTATTTTTAGACTATATATCTAGAAAAACTCTACTCACCGACTAACGAGTGTAAAACCCTTGTAATTTTAGGACCCGACGAGTTTGACTTCATTTCGGCAATCGAAGACATGAAGCCTACCATATTATTAGTAGTTCTTATGATATGTATACCTGTCATGTTCTCTACAGATCGATTTTATAGATTTTTAAATGCGGCCACTGCTTTTACTGTCTATTCTTTCTTATAAATATATAAAATATATGTTAACTCTGGTAAATGAACGATATATTTCGTCTGTTTTTTTCGAACTTACTGCATTTTGCACATACGAAATGACTTTGTGTTCTTGTTTTTTATATATGTGATTATAAAATTTTGGTGTGCAGACAAAAATCAAATATATGTGAATTTGAACATTAAGACTGCATAAATAAAGTACATATATTAAATATGCGCATTTAGGGGTATTATAATACAGTGTCTTTTTTAGGGGGCTTGGGGGCTGCAGCCCCCCCCCAAGAAAAAAATTACAATTTGGTAAAAAAAAAG
This sequence comes from Agrenia bidenticulata, assembly GCA_034694785.1. Taxonomy (NCBI): domain Eukaryota; kingdom Metazoa; phylum Arthropoda; class Collembola; order Entomobryomorpha; family Isotomidae; genus Agrenia; species Agrenia bidenticulata. Next base: position 18,716 of record JAQFYM010000954.1, read on the forward strand.
ATTTGCCTTGAAAACATTAGTAAAGCATATTGTAAATGCTGAAACAAACAAAAGCATTAATTGCAACAAAAAAAAATTGTAAATCGATAAAGTTTTTACATATTATAAAAAATAAAAGAACGTTTTCGCAACTTTTATAAATTACATACATACGAACAAACATTAGATTTTTTCTGCATATAGCGTATTTATGCGTTAGTAAAAGGTCATTTCAATGCAGTTTTTATCGGCTGTCATTTGGCATTTTTAGAAAAAATTTCAAAACAGGTAGAAAAATTATAATAATTATTTTATTAAAGTGCAAAAAAAAATTGCATATATAATTTAGAACATTTTATTTTCTCTATTTTTATACGGTTCAAATCAGTATTTCAAAAAGACAAATAATGACAAATACTGACAACTAAAAAATTTTACTTTTTTAAAAAAGCAAAAATATAATACAACATACAGTTGTGATATATGCATCATGCGTTCTTTTACTTATAATTTGTGTATTTAATAACATATTAATTATCAATTTACATGAAAAATATATATATATCCGTATAAATTAATTTAAAAACACATTTGAAGCATTGAAAAGCTATAAATTATTGCTCAAAAAAATGTTTTCTATATATTTTGTGTAGTCGCATAACACCATTACTTATATTTTTTTACTACGCTATTTTACAAAATGTACAAATAGTTAAACAATTTTTTTTTGTTGGCTAATAATAATAAAAACTAATTCGCAAAACATTCCTGTTTTATTTTTCTATATTGGAAAAAAGGTTACGCTAATATAACATCTGCTTTAGCATTTTTATTAAATATTAAAAGTTCGAACGATCCATATATAAATAGGTATCCGCTAAAGTACATATACGATATTATAGAAACTAGCATACTTTTAATTTATTTTTCAGTATATTGTTAGATGTCATTAAAAGCTTTATGTTAAGTCAAGGTACGTCTTTGCATTTAAATAAAAAACAAAACTTGTAATTTGAAAATTTGGATAAAAGAAATTCCTTTTAGGAACTTTCAGTAAATTAATAGAACTGTACACAAAACGTAAACTTTTTTTTTAGCAGTTCTATAAAAATTATCCTATAAGACTTTTGTTTAAGTTTTTATACGTAAAAAAACCGAAAAAATATGATGAATTTGTTTACTGAAACATGCTGTAGACAAGACAATAAGAATAATTAAAATGCAAGTAAATTGCACTTTTACTTCACGGTGTACATTTAATATAAGCTTTTTGTCCTATAAACTTGTCTTTCTAGACTTTTCTTACAAATGAAAACATATTTACAAAAAAAGTTATTACAAAGGGTATAAAAACTGAAAAAGAAATTAAGCAACAAAAACAAAAGCAAATCAAAAAAAAGACGACGCAACAACAAATTAAATTACTATAGTGATCAAAGGTTTTTCATGTCTAACACGCTGCTATAGGGCTTCTCTATTTTCTGCTTTTTTAATCCTCTACTTTTTTTATAAAAAAAAAAATTTGATAGGTTTAAAGTACATACTTGTACATGCGTTGTTTACTTCGTATAACAACTTTTTTTTTATGCAGTTAAGCATTTATTTTACGGTTTTAATTACTAATTAGATCAATAAAAACTCTTTTGTATACAAAAATGTATACCAAAGCCTTCTGTGATATTTTAGCCATTTTGTGTTAAAATTCTGCACAAAAGATCCTACTCGTTCGTGTGCACAAAAGAATTTTTTTTTTACAAAAATTTACAAAAAAAACACTTGCAATTTTTAATTTGTAATGGGCTTTCTATATACATAGATATATAGACTTGTATAATTGTACTAGTAATAGGGCGCGGGAAGCGCTTCATCAGCCAATAGTCAGTCGCAGAAGGATATAGGTGATCTAGCTAAAAAATGATATATTTTTTAAATTTTTTAAGATGCAATTTTGTATAAACTTTAGTTGCTTATTAGTATTTATTTGAATTTTTGTATACAAAAAAGTTTTTTAGTGCTAAATATATTACAAGTAGTTCAATAATTCTCATCTATTTATTTTGTAGTTAAATAAAGAGTTTACTAGCTATGATATAACGCGCTGCGCGCATAAAAATTCTTAATCGCACTATTTCTGACCTATTTTACTAAAAAAAAATAATAAAAATTCAACTGTATTTATGTAATAATTCTCATGCTAAGCAAATGTTTTAAGCAATGCTAAAATACGCTTAAAAGTAGTAAATATCTCCAGTTGCAATTTTGCACATTAAAAGTTATAAACGATTTTTTTTTGCTAAAATCATTACAATGCTTCGATCGGAAATCAAATAATTCATTAAATGATATCAACCGTTCAAAAAAAAATTTACTTAAGCTTACACAAATGAATCCAAATATCGAAAAAATGAAAGTTTACTTTTTTTTACAAAAAAATACAAAATTACTGTTGTTTACAAAAAAATGCAAAATTTGTTTTTGTACAAAAAAAGAACAAAATTTGTTTTTGTACAACAAAAAATGCAAATTTACTGGTTTAAAAGAATTTTTTTTTGGGTTTTCCGCAAGAAAAAATTTTTTTTATGTGTTTTACAAGAAAAGCTTGGCAGCCTCTATTTCAAAAAATCCTGAGCTACAAAATGTTAAAATATACCATATATATGTGATTTTGCGCATTTATGGGTGAAAAAAAATCACATATATGTAGTGTCACAAAACGTACTTTTTTTACAGTACAGTCCTTTTTTTAATGTCTAACATTGTCCTTTTTATTCTCCTTCCTTACTTTTTGTGTTTTTTTTACAAATAACTTTTGTACTGCATTTTAATTTTTTATATACATAATGCAACTAAAATTTATAAGAAGACAACAAAGTGTCAACAAAATAAAAAAGATTTCTATAATAACAGTGCAACTAATGCGGTATGTTAGACAGTACTCATTGTGCAAATGCTAAAAAGAAATAAAAAATACTTAAAGGTTATTTTTACTTAATTATATATAGCTAAAGCCAATAAAACAATATGTGCAAATTTTTTTATTTGACTTAGTTATTTTAACTTCAATTATGATAGAAAATTTGTAGCAACATAGAAAATATATTATAATGTGACATTATATCATATAATTTGAATTTTCTAGATATACGATTTTTTCGCAGATATTTATGCTTTATGATTTGTAATTTGATCTGCAATTTTATTGTAAGCTAGTCTAGATAATTGGACATAAAAAATTAAACTTGATTTTTCTGTAGCAATATATTGTTTTTTTTATAAATAAATAAAAATGTAAAGAATGATTTTTTATTCTAAGTTAATGTTTCATTATATAGCATTGTTTGTTTTATTCTAGTAAAACACTAATGTACAGAAAAATAGTAATTTGCAAAAAAAATTATGTACAGAATACACATTAACTTTACATAAAAAAATAATGTGTGTTACTATAAAAACAAACATATATTTTTTTGTAGAAGTTCTACATGCAAAACCACTCATGACTTGGGTTCGACACCTGTAACGATTTGCGTATAGCATCACTATGCAAAAAACTGCTTCGATGATGAACAATTAACCTCGATCATTTACAACTAATTATAACACACTTATAACTTGTAGTGAGTTGATTGCTTACAATAAAAACTACATTACAATGTTTTTTAACATTTTTGTATTTAATTTCGGGAAAAAGCTATTTGACGAAAAAACTTTATACATAAATTAGAACAAATAACCTCCGAAACAACAAAAATCTTGCAGGAGCACATTTTAATTTAATCTGAGCTATATTTCTATTAGAAAAAAAGACCAAAAAAATAAAGTGTAAAGGAACTATGCTGTATAAAAAAAGTAATAACGTCTTCTTTGTTTGTAGTTTTAATTTTAGTTTTGTATAAGGTTTTATAATAAACTGTGTTTTAAGATTAACTATCTGCAAAAGTGTACACTAGTAAAAACAAACTTTTAATGTTTTTAGTAAAAAATTTTACTTTATATTTTTTTTATACAAACTATTGCTTTGCGGTACCTAAAATTTATACAAAGACTAAAAAATATACTTAAGTATTGTTATGTAATTAATATTTATTTTTTTTAGATGAATTTGTCTAAGATCTGTTTTTTACATTTATTACAAGCACTTTGTGCGTTAAATCAAGTAGTCACTAGTTTTGTTGTTAAACTTTATAAAAATGCAAGTTCACATGTTAAATATACAAAAATTGTTTTTTTGTTGTTGCCTTTTTTTGTTATTCAGCGAGAAACACAACTTTTGATCTTCAGCCTGTTAAGAACCCTGGGTTTTATTGAGCCGGTATGTTCTTTATTTTATAGTTGCGTTTAAAAAAATTATTGTTTTTTTATTGTTAAGATTGATTGTAAACACAAAGGGGATGACTAAAAATTATTACGTAAAATTGCAATCAAGTCAAATACTGGGTTTTAAGTCGATGTCGATTGCAAAGAGATGAGGTTGTGGAATGTAATTATTCGAGGTTGATTACAACCTGTCGCAATTAAAAATAGATGTCGAGATGGGTGCACCTTTGACACGAATATACTAAAAACCTGACTTATTCTAATGTTACTCTTGCTAAAAAAAGTAAAAAAATGACAGATATAATGCAGATAATTTTTGGCGTACAATTTTTTTGAACCCCATTTTTTTGAGTTTTTTTTTTATTGCCAAAAATGTACTTTTTAATTTTTTTTACGAAAAAAAATCCGGCAAATTTTCATATATGTGATCTTGCGGCTGAAAGGGTTAGGCAATGCAAACACATAGAAAGTAAAATAAAGACAAAAGAAGCAGCAAACTTAGATTTATAAAGATACTGCACATGTTCAGTGCACTTTTAACTATTAACATAGACAGAAAACTTTTTACATGTTATTATTACCAAGTATTCAGTAACTTTCTATATTTAATAATAACCAACATTGGAACAAAAACATGTTTGATAGCATTTTTAAAATTTAATTTATGGTTGTTGCCATTTTTTATTGCTTATAAATAAATCCATTATGTCACAGGAAAAAAAATTTCTCTTTGCATTTTTGCCCTGGTATTGATTTAGCATACACAATAGAACTCAATAAACAAAAATTTGCTGGCAATTTTGTTTTAAATTACAATCGTCTAGTTCGATACTGTTAATAAATGCTGTTGCTTGCTTATTTTTGCTTTTTTACATCCATTTTTTTGGATTCTTGTGCATTTTGTAATTTCTGGAGTCCAAAAAAAATGTATCAAAGAGCGCGTAAGAGTTAAGAACAAAGAAGAACAAAATATGTGAAACCTTAAATGTTTAAACATGGAAACAAAAGGGATAAGTATGTTTTTAAAGAAAAATAATGCACATTTTTAATTTCGGATGCTTTATAAAATAAAAATTTGCTTTTAAAACCCTTTTATATTCCTTTGACAATATTTTTGAAAGAAAGCGGTTGTAACTACTGTTTTCCTGTGAATGAAATATCCTTTTTGTATAAAAAATTAGTGATTTTTCCTAAAATCAATTTTACTCGTTCTAACTCGCGTATAAGACTTCTTAAATACAAGATCCCCTGCATATAGAACCTTGCAGGACCAATTGATGTTTTCTTCACAATACGCTTGGTTAGTCGCTTTTCGCACAGTAAGATTATTCCCAACATTTTTTAAACGATTTTAAAATATAGCTTTTATATAGTCAGCTGCAAAAAATAAAAACTTTACAACATCACATTTGTTATGTGCCTCTAGCAAAAAAAAGTTAATTAGTTGGCCTCATGCTAAACATGACCTAAACACAAGGTTTCATAGTATTTGGCCTTTTTTATTTTTGATGTTTTGACGTGTAATACGTCACATTTGTACGTACTATAATAAATGCACGAACGCTGGCACAAAAAAAGCAACTGGTACACACGTTTTTTTTAAAGAAATTATTTTATGCTCTTTATTGCTTTAGAACTTAATATATTTAAAAACAGCACGGTACATAAGTTTGAGCCATAATACATTAACTAAATAGCTTATGTGATGATGTCTTTGGTTTTCGCAAACCAAAGTAGGGTTTAAAAAGTTTAAAGATGCTTGCGGAATTTTCAAGTTGGTAAAATAAAAAATAATTAATTTTTAAAATGGAGATAAATCGGTAATATATCTAATATTATCACGATTTTTTTTTAGTGGTATAGCTTTTTTTAAATTAACATAACAACACGTCTTTATGAAATACTTGCATTACAAGCTATAGATGTTTTGACATATTGTTTTATTAAATATATCATAAATTCTATATATATATTGGTGAAAAATGTTTTTTTTTGCCAAAAACACGCTCAAAGCACAATAAACATTATTGTTTGATCGATCTAAACGTAAATGACTTATATAATTAGCTTTCTTTATAAGTACACGCATTGAAATACATGCGCACTTTTTTGTTTTACCTTTAATTTTGTTTGTTTTTTTAAAAAAAAATAATAAAAAAACTTTTGTACTTTATACACAGGCATAAGATCTAAGACTTATCCTCAGACGGAAGCTACGTAGGTCTCTTATATAAATACATGACGGGGGTCTTTTATGTATGGTAAAACTGTAGGGCTGTAACTTATCAACGTCTAGGGGTACATGAAAAATATTAATGCGTTTTTACCCAAAACTTTTAACTAAACGCGCAAAAAGGTAGTTTCAAAATACATGGGGGTGCGACGCCGTTTTCCACTTATATGTAGCTCCCTCGGCTTTTACCTTTTTTGTACTTTGTCTGTCCTCCTCACGCACTTGTAAAGGCAATAAAAAAAAAATGTTTAATAAAAGAAAAGAAAAGGCATACACTAAATAAAAAATAAATAAAAAGTTGTACCGATCTTATCAACAAATAATTTTTTTAAAAAACATAGGTAACAGAATTGCCACATTATTTTTATATTTGCATATTAGATACTCTTTTGTAAAAAAATAGGCAAAAACACAATAAAGCAAAATGTGTTTATGTTCTATATATATACATATTTTTTTACATTTACGTAATGTTTTTTTTTTGCCTACATAAACCATATATAATATGATAGTTTCTATATACTGATTTTAATTATGCTAAATAGATTTTGATGCATTTAATTGTGATCTTACGCATCGTTGGTTATTTTTATTATAACTTCACTTGTTTTTGTCTAAGTTATAGTATCCATATGTCACAAATTACTTTAAAAAAGTATAAAAAATACACCCCCGTCCCTTTAAAAAAATTACTTTTGGGCCCAAAAAGTAAGAACTATACATATTGCTTTAGTTATGAAATATTGTTAACACAACCAACAATTTTGCAATTTCACATTGATCAAAGACAATGCATGCCAAGGCTATAAAAAAATCTAAAAAAAAATATATATTTGTAAAAATATTGCTGCAGTTTATTAGAGTAAAAACAGAAAAGTTGGTATATATTGTTGACAATTAACGAGTTAATGGGTGCCTATACGTGCTTTTAAAAAAATTGTATTTGAAAACGTGTTATGTAAAATTTTTGCTAGTTTGGTTAATCAAAAACTGTTGTATAAATTGCGTGTTTTTTTTGTTAAGTAATCAGCAGAGTGGCATTATTTTCAAATCAAAAACTTACCACTGCAAATCTGACGAAAACTTTTATAATTTTTAATAAAAATAGTGGTAGGTTTTAAGAACCCACTTATTTAGCAATAAGAAGAAACATTCCCCTAAATTAATTTAATTATTTACATATTATTAATATTGTTTTTTTTCAGTGATTTTAACTTATTTCCAAAATTTAAGATATATTTAAAACATGAGGATCGTTCCATTCTCTCGTGTTTTTTTTTGTATTATAATATTGTTCTAGGCGTAGTCTTCTCGTTTATAGCGCAATAAAAAACTTGTCAAAAAAATTGCCCCGTTTTTTATGCCGGTATGCAGAAATTTGTATCTGTTTGTATTTTGCATTTTTTGCAATTATATAATTTTTAAAAACATTTTATAATAAAAAATAACTTTACAATTTGTAAAACGAAAAAAAAAACATAAGAAGATCTAAAACCAAAATAATAAAATAATAAAATAAAATAAAGGGTTGCTATGTTGCAATTTATAAGCAACTTAAGTGTCTTGTTGCTTAATCATACTGTACTGTTACATAATTTCCCGTAACCGCAAATGATATGTAAACATAACTTTTATTTTTTTTGAATTGTAAAAACTTGGTGTTTTTTACAAGTTTACTAGAAGTTTTTGGTTTAGTTCTGCTTTGTTTTACATTTAAATACTTTTGCGTTAAAGTTTATCTTATTTATATTTCCAACGAAAAAAACGTTAATTGTATTTATATTCTGAAATATTTAATTGTACTGTTACATCGGGCCAGTTATGCAAAAGATATATATTCGCATTTTATGTAGCATGAATAAGGTATGCTAAGTGTTAGTTATACACTATAACAAAGGTGGTATTTTTAAAATAAAATAGAAGATAAGAGACGTTAAAAGTTGCATATAGTGTACAGAGTCGTAAAGTCATAAAAGATTGTATTTTAAAAGACAATAGTATAAATGTATTACATAAACAAGTTATGATCGAAATTAAAATATTAAAATGCATGTAAAGCATAAGATAGCATAAGATAGCAATAAAAATTCAACACTAAGTTTCACAATATTAGTTTTAAAAAGACTATAAAATAGATCCATCCATCCATCCCTCTATTATATATTTAAATTTGTAAATATGAGGTATGCAAAACAAAGCATAACTAACAAGTTGATTTTAAGTTATTTTTACGATTAGCACTGCGCTTTTTAAAACTCTTTTTAAACTACCAAAAATTAATATGTAATAAAACAGTATAAGTAATGTGTATGTATATTTATATAAAAAAGTCTGAAAAAAGATATATTTTGTTGTTTTTTGCTCTTTGTTTATTTAAATTTCGTCCAAAAATTTGTATCCTAATATTATACGTTTGTAAAAAACATTTTAGTCATGAAAAATATTATAAATCTAAAAATGGGTTATAAAGGGTCGGCGATTTTAACGCAAAAAAAGCACAAAATTCGAGAAAAAGCTAAAAAAAAACACCTTAGATATATCGGTATAAATTCTAATTTTGTACGCCAATATTTTTCTTTGTACCATTTAAAAGTAATCATTTATATATTTGTTTGGTATAAAGGTTAAATTTGTTATTATAAATACACCTCTTTATAAAATTTAAAGTATCACTGTTTTTTAAAAAATTACTGAAAAAATAATTTTAGAATATATACAAAAATCCAATGCGTAGAATAAGACGTAAAACTGCTTTGTTACATAAGTTTAGCTAAAAAAATTCTACAAAAATTTAAAAACAATACAACGATAAATATAGGCCTGTTGTGCACCGCAGCATGCTGATCCTTCTAGTTTTTAGTTTTAAATTGCAGACTAATGTATAGAATATTTACCAATAATTCAGGAACATTTTTTTAAGCTAGTGAATTTAGATAAAAAACATAAAAAGCACGGAGTATTCGGTCAGAAGAATATAAAAGAAAGTTAAAATACATAAAAAAATAGTAGCCATGACAAAAAGAGGTTGCGCAAAAACACAATAAAAAAAAAACATTTTTCGCCTTCGGTTTATTCATATATATAATCTAAATGACTTAAACTTTTTTTTAATTTTCCAAGCAAAATATAAAGCATATATCGTAAAAAGATATTGAAAAAACGTAGTTGCGGGGCATAAAAAATATAAAATAGGCATTTTTATTTTTTATTCACTGCCCTATACATGTGATTCATAGTTTCAGATAAAGTTCTTATTCTATGAAGGTCGCTGCTGTTACTTTTTTTAGACTTCTTTTTTTATGGTTTTTTTTTTGTTTATGTAGAGAATAAATATTTATAATATAAACGTGCATGACACATCTACTATATTTACAGTTTTTGCGCTGCAAAATTATATGCGATTTTTATATAAGGCTTAAAAAACAACCAAAATCAATCTGATAATTCATTAATTGTTGATGCCCATGTAAAGTCTCAAAAACCTTTTAAAACTGTTAGATTCTGAAATTATAATCATGATATACATGCAGCCCTTACTATTAAAATTCCTGTATCTTACTGCATATAATATATAATTATTGCACAAATTTTATGAACAAGAACATCGAAATAGAAAAAAATCGTTATTCAAATAAGGGCTATGTTTTATTTTTATATTTAAATTAGGTTTTACTTTTTTTTAATACTAAAAACTAACATGTTCATATACATTTATATATATTTCAACAAGTTTTACTATAGTTAACAAGTCAAAACATTACAAACAAAGCGTATAATAGCTACAGAGTACATTTAAAAATAGCTGTTTGTGTACCTATCGGAATATTGGCAAAATTAGTGAGATTACAAAGATAAAAGTGTTCACCCATCTAAGTGAAATTGATGATATCGATGAGGCCGGTCGAAAGGAATGTTCTAAAAATTTAGAACGGTGTAAACTTGTATAATAAAATTTGACAAACAACAACATAAAAAAATTAATTATTGTTCTGGTCATTTTTTTGTGCCTCTTTAAAAATTTGTGCTTTTTTTGTCCATAAAATAATCTCCGGCTAAAGGTGCAAAACACTTCGAAAAATATTTTTTTTTGCATTTCAGTTATCAGAAATGGCTTATCTCACCTAAATATTTAAGCTTGTAAAATATATTCTTTACGCTAATAATAGTTGTAACTGTACAATAGTAATAAGTATGAGTAAAAAAAAGTAAGCAAGATTTTTTTATTACAAAAATACGTGTACTATAACTTTACTATATTATATATATTTATTAATTAATTTGATTTAGCTCGTATAATTTAACCTAAACAAAAAACCTAAATCTGTACAAAAAAATTGTTTATAGTTACTTTAGGTTACTTTAACAACGATAACTAAGTGTAAGTTAACATAACTTACAGTAATTTTGCCTAAGTTACCATAACTCGCGGAAAACTACTAAGAAATATTAAGAAATGAAAAAATTGAGCCAGTCATATATATAAAAAACCTTAAATTTAAAAATTATGCTTATTTCACATATTTTTTAGTTTTAATGATAATTGCCTAATAGTTGGACAAATGCAAGGTCACAAAAATCGCCAATTAGCGGTTTTTCTTTTCTATCTACTGCATAATTCAACAAGCTACAAAAAAAAATATATAAAACAAGAGAAAAGGTGTGAAATCCTACATCTTAAATTGGGGCGTTAAACCTACGCCTGAAAAGCAGGGGCTTCTAATAAGGTAGGGACAATATAGGGAAGGAACAAAACACATTTACTTCCCATAATGGCCATTGATGGAAAATAGGGGATGCTTTTTTGTGTTTTTTTTAGTGTTTTTTATCATTTATTTTATGTCAATTTTTTAACTAGACTAATAAAAAATCAAAATCAAAATTTCAAAAACACATTGATGGATAAGAAGTGCATCTTAGTTAATTTTTATAATATTTGTACAATAAAGGTATGCAGATCACATTGTTGTTGTACTAAAGTGCGTATATAGTGTTAAATATAGAGGCTTTATACTTTAAGATTTTAGTGCAAATATATTTATTTTTATCAGAATAATTGCAGTATTTTTAGATATACAAGCATTCATGTTTGATAAGGTCATTTTTTCTCACAAAAAAAACAGTCTAATTTAATCCTATTCATAATCTAATTTTCTAAATTTTTCACACTATTCTTTTACTAATGTAGCAAAAATTAATAATTTTGTATTTTTGCATATAACTACCCCATTTAAACTATTAATCATAAAATTTTTGACAATTCCTTTTTAGTAATGACATATTAACACATAATCTTGTATTTATAAACATAAAAATTTATCAAATTAGTTATGTAAAATTTATAAAATATCGAAAAAAAATTAAAAAAAATGAGAAAATAGGGAAACAATAATGGAAAAATATTTCCCCCATAAGGGCTCTTAAAATAGGGCCATTATTTTTTGGGGCTCTATTTTTTCGGAGCCCCTGCTAAAAAACGAGGTGAAGGTAAGGCAGACGCCCGTATCCTATAAATCAGGGCGGATGATCGACCCTTAAGTGCAAGTAGTAATAATTCTGCTCCATATTAACGGGAAGAGGGCTAATCTTCACCTTAACCCTTCCTCTCAGGCGCATATTTTACGCCTTCAATTTAAGAGGCAGGCTTCTACACTTTAACCAAAATATGTTCTTTAGTTCAAGCTTTCAGCTTTAAAGTATTACCTTTTGTCTTTTTAATTCAGTTTACACAAAGTTGCGGCTTTTAATGCTTGCTCGCCGATTTTTCGGTGCATAAATCTAATTTCTTGTCACAAAAATATGCATAAACAAACAAATGAAAATCTTAAGAGAAAGGAATGCTTATCAAGCACTGAGTTTCTCGACATTATACAAAGAAAAGACAGTAGTAAGCCTGTCTTTGCCTTCTTGCAAAGAAAGGCAAGGGGTGTTAATGATGAAGAAGAGGTAGTGGGCAGAGGAACTTTGAAGTCTGCCGAGCCCCAGAACATCATACCTAGCATACAAACATCCTGCAAAATTGCAGATAAGACAATAAAAAGGGGGCCGTCACATATAAATGAGCCCCTTTCATCAACCCCAACCAATGCCATACGCATTAAGAAGAATAAAGAAGCTGATATATTTAGGAAGAGCAAAGACATATGGGCAGAATATCGCTGGTATGAAAAAAGTATCAAAATCCTTAAACTTAATAAGAAACTTAAAAATAAATTTTAAATTTTAAATTTAGAATGCACTGGAACTCGAAAAGATGACAAAAAAGGGGAAACCTTAAAGGCACGTGTGGAGTGTAAAAATGTCAATGATGTCGACCAAAAAACGCAACTGGATCCACATACTATAATACAGCAGACTAAAAGGGTCACATTCGCCCCAAATGTACAGGTTTTTACGACCATCGAATGGTATGATGAATCTCTAGATGTAAAAAGTCAAAATCTTACACTTGATTCACATATGGAACCTGTAGATTTTAGTGAATGCAAACCGCTAAAAAAGAAAAAAAATCTCAAGTAAACATTGTAGAAAATTAATTCTAATATTTTTAAAAGCAAAAAAAGTTTATCCATTATTCTGAAAGCAAAAAAAATATATGTTGTTTTTTCAAATTTTGTAAAACTTCGTTTTAATTAACTTTTATGCTGCTTTTTTTCTATTATATATTTTTTAAAAAGACAAAAAGGACCTCCATATGCTATCTCGGTATAGAAAGTGAACCAGATTATGTTTTTTACATATTTTTTTAGGTATCAGAACTGCATGAAGTGCAGTACGACAACCATTTAAGTGTGCGAAAGATACAAAAAATTAGAAGGAAATATGCTTAAATCAGTGGCGTACCCAGGAATTTTCGAGCCAGGGGTTAGTCAACGTTTTTTATAAAAGTTGGGCTTAAAACCCATGTTTTTCGATGTTTAAAAGTGTATAATTTTTTTTTGGACAAATCTTGTTTTAAAAATTTTTATTTGGATTCTTAAAATGAAAAAAAACTCTGCACAAAAAGACCCCCCTCAAATTCAGGCGAAAAAAAATTATGAAGGGGGGTACCCCCCCTACCCCCCCCCTGGGTACGCCACTGGCTTAAATATATTGGTATCAGCTTGGAGGCTTTATAAAAAATAATTAATTAAAACGGTCTGCCATTTTTCATTAATTTTATTAGACTAGAAAAAAAAATAGTAATTAAAAATGATGTAAATTTAATAATGATATCTTGAAAAAAGCATCTATAAATTTCTTTAAAAATATTTTGAACAAGAACTTGTTTTTTACTTTGTTGCAAATAATTCTAATATTTATAAATTTTTAAAATTTGTTTAATTTTTTTATTGTGATAAAAAAATTCAATAATATTTTTAAACACGGTAATTTGAAATCCAAAAAACAAAAGATAAACACATCCCAACGAACAAACTGATATTTTGAACTTTAAAAATGCAAAAAAAAACGGAAATACAAAATTAAAAATACTATACACTTGTGTAAGTTTATATTTTTATAAAATGCAGTGCGATTTCACCCACGATATATAAAACAACTTTAATAAAAGGATTAAAAATCGTATATGTATATGTGATTTATATTTATTTGTTTTACATTGTTTTCAACATTTTTATTTATTTTTTTTTTTATCTTTTTAGATATTTACTGTTAATTTATATTAAATTTAATTAAAATTGCAAAACATAAAAGCGTGTTGTTTAACATATAAAACTTAATCCTAATTTTGATACTTTAAAACTATATTTAATATTAAAACCTGTTGTTTGCTGCCTCTTTTTCTGTTATTTTGAGTTTCGGAACAATAAAAATTCTACATTGTAATTTTTTTTGTAGGTAAGATGCAAAAAAACACAGTAAAATATTAGAAAAGACGCAGCAGGGTACAATATCGCTTATGCATTATATGTATTCATCTTTTCTACACTAGTATTAATTTTAATAATGAAATTAAATATAACTATAATTTTAGAGATAGAAAATTAGATATAATTAAGTTTTTTATACCAAGTGCATTTACTTTTTTTGCATGAAGAAAGCCTTTTTTGGTCACTTTTTTATGTTCAATCAATAGAAATATACTTTTTTATCTTTAAAAATCAAGGTAATAAATTATCTTGGCTTAAATATTTTTGTAGCTAAAACAAAAGCATAAATAAATTTTTGGGGTAATTTAAATTCCGACTAAAATAGCAAAACTGTGCAATAAAATAAAAAATAATTTATTGTAAATATGTGTAAATTTACATTGAACTTTTATCGAATACGAAAATTTCGTGCAGTTCGTTTTTGCAATAATGAAAGAAAAATAACACACCATAACAAATTATATAGATAATTGTAGTATATTTGCGCTTATTTTTACAGCCCGTGTTACTTTTTATATAGCTCCTCAACATTTATTTTATTTTATTTATGACAGTATTTGATGCCATAATTAAGAATAGGGTGTTTTCTTACATTTTCCATAATTAGTTTGGCTTTATTTACCATTTAGTTTTTTTGAATACTATGGTTTTCGAAAATAATTTAATTAAGGTTTTTTGTTTTGCCTTTTCATTATGCATTAAAGTAGCTAATGATGCGATTTACTATTGCATTTTTTTTGTGAATGTTATCAGTGTGCGTTTAACAATGACGCAAAAAAAAACTTGATCGCCGGATAATTTTTTGCAATAATAAATCTAAAAAAAAAAAGGCATACTAATATAAAAGCTTTTTAATATTTGTAGATCTAAAAAAAATTACAAAATGTGTACCGAAAAGTTTAATACAAGGTTTTATGGTATTACAAAATTGGATTCGTAAAAAAAGCTGAACCCAAACTAACCCAAATTTTGAAAAACATTGTATATTAACAAAATAGCTTTTTTTAATTAATTTAAAACTATGCTTTGCAACACTTTATATAAAAATCACCATCTAACGGCTAAAAATAACAGGTATGTTTAAATGTCAAAATAATTCTATAAAAAATGCCCGTTTATATTTATTTTATTATAATTAGCTTATAAAAAAACAATTTTGCAACAAACAAAATTTTATGTTTATTAAAACATTTTTTTTACTGTATATGTATTATTTTTATAAAAATATATATTTAAGCTCGCATATTTTTTTTAAAGTTTTAATTTTAAATTGATCTTAGAAGTTTTTTGTAAATTGTTATTTTTCACAATTTTTGTGCTTTTTTTTGCTTTTTTAAATATCTAGTTATAAAATTTGTCAATATAGTTTGATTTTATATGTGTTTAAATGAGTTTTCAAGTTTGTCTGTCTTATTTGTATTCGGAATTTTTCATGATCCAAACACATTAAGTACCGAAAATTCTGGCCTTTTTTTTGTTGCGAATGAAACTCGTCAACATGCCCTAAAAAAAGAATTCTAAACTTTCCATGAGAGTTTATTCTGAGCTTTTTTGTAAATAAAAACAAAAAGCGAGTGTTGGAAAAGGATAGGAAAACTTTAACAAAAGTAAAGAGCTAGATTTCGCTTGTTAATGTTAATATTATTTTCAATGTTTTTCTGTAGCTTTTTTACTGTATTATACCCCTTACCCAACCGGTTTTTTTCCCTAAAAAAAATGTTTTTTTTTGCGTGTAATTTTTCTGTAGTGTTAATATTATATGTGGTTTTTGTTCTTAAACTTTTAAGAACATACGGTTTTACAGACGAATTAAACACGGGGGATTTTTTGTCGTATTCGGAAAGTTCAAAACATGCAAGTTTCTGATTTTTTTTTTTATTTATATATTTTCAACCCTACCAAAATATTGCTTCATTATCATCTTCGGCTCGTTGACAACTTGCCATGGCGCTCTAAACTAAAATGTGTAAAGGGCCACAACTTACCGTTGGCACCCTAAAAAAGAGGCTTGAATGTACCCAAGACAAAAAACGTTACAAAAAAATTTCTTATTCTAAGCACAAGTTGGTTTATTTATTTAAACTATCTTTTAGACAAATATACAAACAAAAATAGAGCAAATAGTCTTAAAATGGACTGTGTGCAACTCGATGGCAGAAAATGTATTTCGGGCAGACAACTCTTCAGAACTAAAAAAACTTTGAATATTTTTCATATTATAGTCAATTAAAATTGCGAAAGTATATATAAAAGCATTTATACTTTGAGTAATGTAGATAATCATGTAAGTTCATATTATGACTTTTTATAGGTTATACTAACCAATCTTTAACCTAACATTAACCCGTTTTAACCGAACCTTAATCTTTAGCCCCTAATAAGAAAGACGTATACATAATAATGTTTATCTCAGAAATTCCTATGCATTAGTATTGTGGTTGGATTTCTGTTTAGTCCTTTACAGGACATATTTTCCCTACGGCTGGTTTTATCCTACCCATAAATAGACAAGATTGTCTTAAGAAAAGTAACTCTCGTCCATAAATACTGACCATACTGGCAAGTTTTTGCCTTGTGCCTTCCACATCGGTTTTGGAAACAACTCGCTTTTGTAGGTTGTCACTCTTCCATCTTCTTTGGCTCTTTTAGGTTGGAAATTTCTATAATTATAAAAATCATATAAAACCAATATGGTAAAATTAGCTTACAACCTATGGGGTGTTAGTTACTGCTATTCGACGCCCCCAGACTCTGGAACGATTTATTAAAGGGACTTAATCCCATACCATAAGTTTTATTTTTATTTTGTTGCCGGGCGCGATACGGTCATTTAAAAAAAATTCATTAAAGCTGCAATAATTTGTTTGTCTAGGTTTTTTTTTGCTTTTTACAATTTTTTTAGGTTTATTAATATTGCGTAGAGGATTATGAAAAAGCTCCTTAAATATAAAACAGTTGGTTGTTAATAAAGTTGTTTTAAACTAATATTACTTAACAATTTGATATTATAAAAGCATTTTTTTCGCACTTTTGGTATATCTAGTTTCATGTACTTTGCACACATTTGCTGAATTTTATATCTAAAAAATAAGTTTGTGAATGCATTTATAAAATAAAGAAAACTTTACATTTTTTTCCGTGGCTTACGATGAATTACATTTTTGAGTCAATATTTGTACATATAAAGTGTTTCCCTACTTTATACAAATAATGACATTTAATATGGTGTAGATGTGGTGTTCTTGCTTTTTGCTAATACAAGAACACACAAAAACTTTTTTTAACCCTTTGACACCCAGACGTACTATTTTTGGTAAAAAATAGTGTATATTTTTCATTATAAATGCATGATTTTTTTAGTTCAAGGCTCAAAATCACAAAACTTGAAAAAGTCAATTTGACGTTGCCGGGTGCCAAAGGGTTAATAACAAAAACAACCTTTACTAAATAAAAACCAAAGGTTGGCGGAATGTATATAAAAATTTTATTTTTGGCTCTGGCCAATTGAAATATATTAAGAAGCATTTATTTTTATCCATTAAAAAAACATAAAACAACTAATCTAAGCAGTTTGAATTATTGTACTTACATAAAACTCTTTTTTGTTATTCCTAACAATAGAAAAATTAAACTATTTTTTTAATATATTTTTGTGTAAAAAAATGCAGCCATCTTACACATTCGCAAATTAAAAAAGTAATAAACTATTTTACAATATAATAATATATTTAAGATAAGGTATACACGACAAAACTACCTTTTTACATACTATACGAATTAAATACACTCACAGAAGTCGTATGGAGATTTTAGTTTAGCCTGCATAGTTTTTTTTGGTATTTACTTTATACTAATCAAATACTTATTTTTTCTCTTTTTTTAATGCAGTAAAGGCAGTTATTTTTGCATTTCTTGCCCTTATATAAATTTTGAAAATCAATGACTGCAACTACTGTAGATAACGTAAAAAACAATTTCAGCGTGACGACTCTTTCTAAATTATGTAAAACTTAAAATATAGGAGTGGGATCTGGTCGAAGGAAAGGTATATATAAACAAGCCCACAGGCTTCAGCGGGCAACATTCCTTGGCGGTTCGATTCTGGCTGTCAACTAAAAACAGTAACTATAAAAACAGATAAATGATATAAAATAACAAAATACATTTAAGACACTAAAACAAAGTCGATTAGTAGTATAAAAAATGCCAAAAACATTTTTTCTCAGTAACCCATAACCGTAGCCGGGATATATTATATTGGGTGCTGAAAATTTTAATTTCGTTTATACACAAAAATATTTTTATCAAATAATTTTTTTTTTTATTATTAAAAATGTTTTATTGTAAATTATTTGTACTAGTCCATATTTTCTAAAGAAAACACCCCCCCCTCACTTTTTAAACCCTTTAAATAAGGCTACAGAAAAAAATTGGGGGGAGTGCTGCAGCACCCAAAGCGCCCCTTGGCTACACCCCTCCCGTAACTTTTGCATTTTTAAATACAGTACGCATGATTATTTCGCAAAACAAAGAACAAGATTACCGCTTTACAAAGGGGTCAGAAAATATGCAAAATTGCATAGTAATTTTGTTTTGAAGTATGTAAAAAAGCAAAAAATACGCTTTTTCTTTTTTAAATAAAATAGTAATTTTGAACTGCAGTATATTATAATACATACGAAAAAATAGTTTTTAAACAGACAAGTGCAAAAATCAAGAAAGAAGCAGCGCTTAAAAAAAAGAAAATGAGCATTTCGAAAGATGCAACAGTACAAAGACTTTTTTGTTTCTTTTTTGTGAGAAGGTTTAGTAAAAAATTAAGGTATAAAAAATAAAAGTTTAATATAAATAACAAAATACAAATAATTTTAATTTTTTTTATTAACAAAAACTGTGCAAACCATTTATAACAAAAGTTTGTTAGATTTGTAACTTACTTAAATGCTTTTTACAGCCTATCATAAGTCTTTAAATCTACAAAAAACCATTTGCAGTTTTAAATCTTGCCTATAAGACGTTTTTGTAAACACCTTTAAACATCTTTTAAGAAACTTGCCTTAGAACGCGTAATCTAGCATTCAGTAACTAAATACTATGTTTTTTTGTAAATTTGCATGTATCTAGACATTATATTCTAAATTTTCTCCTAGAAAAAAGCTTTTTTTCCGAAAAGCTTAATTATCGTTTATTTACAGTTTTATAAATGAATTTGCAACACTATTTTTTTCAGTAAAAAATACTACATACAAAACTAACTTTGTTACCAGTTTTTTTTCTATTTTATACAAAAGACTTTAAACTTAGATTTCTGCCCGCAAAATGCTGCATATACTTAATCTGAGAAAAACAAATTTGCAAATAGAGACTAAAAAACCCGGATGATACCATTTTTTTCAAAGAATAAAGAAACATATAAAAGGTCATAAAAAAAAAAAAAGCAACACAAAATGAATAAAAATACAGATAAACTTTGATATGGGTAGTATAAAAAGTTAAATAAGGTAAAATTATAGTAAAAGCAACAAAACCACCAGTAAATTTTTGTAAATAACGTTGTAAATTTATAGTAAAAAGCTAAACAGGTTTTTTTAAATAAAGTATTTGTTGTTTAAATTTTAGGCCTTTGCCGCAAAAACAAATTTTACCGCGTATGCATAACCTTTTTTGTTATTAATTTACTATGTTAGGTTGCGACCAAGAAGCTGTTTCTATATAGTTCTATAGAAATAATATTTGTAAGTAGAATTTTTTTTACTTGTGTGTTATACTTTACGCCAAAGAATAGTATAAATGATGTTCATAATAATATATGACAATTTTTTCTGTTATTGTAGTTTTGTTTATCCTTTCAAAATTGTAACTATATATATTGTTAAAGAACATCGAAAAAACTTCTTTGTTAAAAAAATAGAAAATTTTAATATAGACGCATGCTGTTTTTTTATACCAAGCCAAAATCATTAACAGCAATAATTTGGTTTTTTAATTGTTTTTTATGCGGTTTTTGCAATTGGTTAACTTCAATAAAACCCTGAAAAAAATTTTAAAAATATGCATTTTAAAGAATAATGCAGCATATTTGCCCATAAAAACGTAATCCTGACATACAACTATACCAAAGTTAAGGTCATGACTGGTGAATATAGCTTTTTGAAATCTTTCCGGTAAAAAACAAATCACTTTGTCTATTGTACGCTAATATTTTCCTTTAAAATAAATATTAAGCATACAATTACACAAAAAAATGCTTTTTAGACATAAAATGCAATTTAAAATATGATTAGTTTACTATTTTTGCCTTAAAATATACAGAATAAAGTATTTTTGGGTCAATAAAATTAGATGGTAGTAAACCCTTTGTGAAAACGCAAAGAAAATAAATAAATTTATATATTTGGAATTAGTTATTTTTTGTATACGAGCCAAACATAAAACATTCATTTGCGTATTTTATTCAATATACAATCGTCTATTTAGCTTTCATGTTTAAAATATGCAAATAATTGCGAAAAATTGAATTTAGGGCAGTTTAGGCATAAATGAACTACAAACAACCATTGCATCTACAGCAAGAAAACACAAATATATTTGTTCTATATATTAAAAAAAACTAACCGGACCCAGAAATAACCTACCATACCCGACATGGACTCGGACCCCGGAATTAAACAAAATACCCAGCCCGGAAAAAATGTTTCAAAACCTTTTTTTAAACTTGAAAAAGTAATAATTAGTATTAAACGTATAAAAAAAATGTAAAAACTAATATCTTTAACTTTTGCTACAGCATTTTCTTTATAAAAAACAGCATGAGATGGTTAAATACTATTGCAATACTGATAAATTACAGAAGCAGTCAATATGCATTTATTTTCAAAAAGAAAAGCCTTACGAATAAAAACATATATATAAACCGTGATTGTAACTGTGGGTGTGTCTGGGTTGCAAATAATCTTTTTTTTCGTTTTTTTTTTTTGCTTAAAAATCAATTTCTTTTATCTAACTCCCATTGAACGATTACATTTGTAAATCTTATCTAACCTAAATTCAGTGTAATTCTGTTATACTGTTTCACTATTAATAGAAACAGATGGCTACAAAAAACGTCTGAAAGTCGTGTTTCTATAACTGGTATATCTTTTCTGTAATTAATTTTGTTTTATAAGAGTTTTTGTTGCTCTTTCAGGGTTCTATAGATGTTTCTGCAATTCTAAAACTCAAAGCTCAATCTGTATCGTTTTTTATATTTTATATTTTTCTTATCCAACGCCTCATCTTTACGTCTTTTAAATTTTTTGACTCCAGGAAATTCAAAGATACACAAAACGGATGTCCGTTGGTTTGTAATTGTCTAATGTGGTTTTACAAATACTAAATACTAGCTGTTAAATCGTTTGTTTGCATTGCCTATAGATATCTATTATTTTTCTTATATAAATAGCCAATATATCTATAGACCTGTAAATTACATGCAGAATACCGTAAAGAGATAATAATTGGATCGAAAATTGCTTTAGTGTCATCAAATCACAAATTAATCAGTACTACTAAAAAACACTAATTTACGTATTTTATGAAAAATGCCAATTATGTATAAACATACTCGCTAATCTGTAAATACTCCTTAAAATTTACTTAAAAAACTCGCTTCGTTGTTTACAAGTATTTTGCACACAAAAATGTACAGAAAAATTGGTAGACAAGTATTGCTTTTCTATTTATTACAACTATGTCTAGGTTTTCGTACCCATTGAATGTATTTCAGTTCAAAATATTAAAGCCCGATTTTATGATTTTTTGTATATGTTACATTTGTTGATTTAAAAATAAAAAAATTTGTATAATAAACATTATATATTGCTTTTGTTAACATTAAAATGCTTTTATAGACTACAGTTGTTGAAAATATTCTTTATCTTGTTTTTTGATGGATTTTTTAATATGTGTCAAAAACTATCTATGTCATAAAATACCACGATGGTTTTTATGATATTGTTTTTTCTGCAAAAAATAACAAGGAATAAACGATTTTGAAAACAAACATGAATAAAACAAATCAAGTTGTATAAATTTTAGAAACGAGATATGGTAAAAAAGATTGTCTACATACTGAATGTAATCTTCCCTTAAGTTTGCACGAAAAATATACAAACAGCCTGAAAAATCTAAAGTAAAAATACTTGCATAAAATTTTAAA
Source organism: Agrenia bidenticulata (assembly GCA_034694785.1). Taxonomy (NCBI): domain Eukaryota; kingdom Metazoa; phylum Arthropoda; class Collembola; order Entomobryomorpha; family Isotomidae; genus Agrenia; species Agrenia bidenticulata. The sequence continues at coordinate 41,310 of JAQFYM010000954.1, forward strand.
CCCCAAAACAATTTTTATTTTTATTAAATATAAGAGAGGGTTTTTTACTACAAAAGTTACAATCATATCTGAAATCGCTAACTAATTTCAAATTAGTTTATAGAATTCGTTTTTGTTGTTGTTATGCTGCAATTATTCTAACAAATATATATATGCTAATGGTATTTAGTTATCCATAGTTTGCATTTTTTTTTAAATGCAGTAAATTTTTTTTACGGTGAGTTTTGAAATTTAATTTATGGTTAATCTTCAACATCTTCTTTTGAAAAAAAAAATTGTCTTTAAACAGAAAAACAATACAATTCGACATTTTAAACTTTTTTTAAGACATTTTTTTAGGTATTTTCTATAATAACCGCAGCAGATCATCATTTCTTTTTTACTAGGGCAATTTTCGTAAGGTATGCGTTAGTTTAAGATTTTATAGTTGATTCTATTTGTATAAAAAATCTATATGAAAGAAAAACCACAAACTATTTACGACAAAATTTTGGATTTAATTAAAAGCGTAGAAAGCTTATTTAAGCATTGGCCGTAAAAATAAATGAGATTATAGAAAGATTATCTCAAGAATTCGTTTTTAGGGGGTAGAAAAAAGAGTTCAATTATTTAAAATACAGTAAAGTACATAATATACATTTTTTTGACGCACAAAAAACGCGTTCACTCTTCTTTTAGATCAAATATTTTACGATTCTGTCGTTCTTGGGTTTTTTTTAAACTGTTTTACATTTTCAATACCACAAAAACCTTTTTTCGCATAATTAAATGCCTTAAACACTAATTTTTTCCATCACATGTCAATATTTTGTTACAATTTACTTCAAGTCAATAATACTTATGTTCTAGAGTGGAATGGCATGACCCTATATATAGTTACAACTAAAAAAATAACAATTTAAATGGCATTGCAAGAGCAAAATGACAACAAAATATACAGTTATCTTGCGATATGTAATAATGTGTAAAAATGCATTGCCTTTGAGTTTAATTTACTTGTTTTTTTATCTTCTATGTTTTAAAATTTATTTTTTTTGTTTAAGCGATTGTAGGGTTATATTGCAAATAGTTACGCTGCAAAAAACCTGCGGGATATATGCATTTTCGCCAGTTTAATTTGTTTTTTCTCGTTTCCTTTCTTTCAGTAACATGATAATCTACCCGGTCCCAATGGGAGGGGGGTTAATACCCGGTACCCGGAAAAATGCAAAATACCTGACGCTGTTACATCCTAGTTGATGCATGTGGAAATACCTGCATTTGATTCTTTGTATATATCTAAATAAATACATTGTTACAAAAAAATACTTATAGAAAAATTGCTTTTTTTTCTTTGTAAAATTATAGCTTGTATAGTTTTATTATTTGTATTATGGATAAGATTACAAAGATAAGAATAAACGCACCATAGTGTCTCTTTCTTTACTTTTTTTTTGCGCTATAAAATATTTTTAAATTAGCTGCAGTAATAAGGTGAATTGTAATCATATGCTTATGTGAAAACCAAACAAAACGAAAATTGTATACAAAATAGTTCTTAAGAGATTTTTGCCGTAAAAATATTTAAATACAAGATTTAATACCAAAACCAACCTCTTTTAACATAAAATAAGACGTTTTTTTTGCACCATTTATACTTTGAAAAAAAAACACCCTAAAATATCTTTTACCTTATATGTAGTTGCTGACAAACCAGTTATTTTATTTTTGTTGTTCAATTGTATATTAATGGAGTTCAGGTAAACTAAGACCTTTTAATGCATTGTATTATATAATAAAACTAGGAAAATTTACAAGAAAATTATGTTTTTGGTGTATAAAAAATAATATAACATACGTGTTTACACATTAACTGATGCATTTTAAAATTAAAATAATACATAAAAAACAACGATTCTTCTGTAAAAAATTGCAAAAAACTGTTATATAACTTACCCTTTACCGAATAAAAAATGACAGCAAAAAAATTAAGTGCTTAGATGGACTAAAATTTGTTTTTTAACACATATGCACTTTTCCATGACCGAATTTGTACAAGATACCTATTTATGCGAAATATTAGGGTTTAATTTTTAGAAGTACACAAAGTATGCCTTAAATGACATCGATATCCTTACCTGTATGCAATTATAACAATACACGCATTTAAAAGCAACAAATCGCTATATGGAACCATGTTTTTCTAACTAAAATCAAGACACAGCCTAATTCTTAGAATGAAAATCGTTTTTGTTTCTTTTTTAAGCCAGAATAAACTCTGTCTTTATCATCTATCTAGCTATGTTTTTTTTTCTGTAGTATAAAATGCAAAGAAAAATGTGTTGTACATTCAAAAAGCCATTTAAGATTTTAAATTGCATTTCTAGCTTAAAATGACATTACATGGAAAAAGTAAATACCCAAAAAATTTTACCTTAACTCAAAAACTCTTATAAGTATGTAGGATAAGGTTTTAAGCAAAGAGAAGCATGTAAGTGTATTTATAATTTTATTAACATTTGTCAAAATGTACATTAATTTTGATGTTGTGCTAACAAATCTAAGGAAAATGTTACATGTGGGTTAAGTCTATAACATATGTTTAACGAAATGATAAAAGCACTGTGTAATAAAATTAATGCCATAATTCTTAGCAATTTCATATATGTATAGTATATGGAACAAATCTTACCAAAAGACATCTATATAAATATAAGCAATGAAGTGCAATCAGGGATGGGCATGAGAATATTCTCAAGAGAATATTCTCATTTTTTGGTAATTACCCGAGAATATTCTCGACCCTTGATTTTGGAAATTACCATTTGGTAATTTTCTTTTTGATTTC